>MU186996.1:4559-80995 GCA_016904865.1 Pissodes strobi
TGCCAGGCATATATTCCTGACGCAATAGCTACTTGCTTCGATTTAAACGCCGTCAGTTATTCGGGACATTATTAAAAGTAGTACCCCAGCTGGGTTATCTGGGGTAATGAGGTTAAACTGTAAATTTAAAACAATCAACAATGTCCAGTGTTTATATTATACCTTTTTCATGATAAAAAAAAACAATAATTTAATATCAATTTGCAAAAGAAATCTTATACCTGATCGACAGGTAGTTTAACAGCTTCATATTTGTCACATATTAAAAAATATATCCTTACGACATTATTTTTGAAGGAAGCAAATCGCTGACTGGCTCTATTATTCTTAAAATCTAATGTTTATGATATGGTTCACGATTTTAAACGATTCCACAGCCTACAATGTTTATTAATTAATAATAAGCAATTACTAGAAAATTACGATAATGAACATATAATTCAACAATTGTGCAATTTTGATTGGATTAAGACAAATTGGTGTTGACCTCTGTATCGCCGATATAAGTCTGAAAGCCAAAACAAATTTGCCCTCATACTATGTGGACTTTCAGCTCAGTTGCAACATAGTATTAGACAAGTAACAGTATAGTACGGCGGTTAGTCAATCCAACCTTGCATTTTTGAGTAGAGCATTAAGATTTGGCACAGTGGTAGTATATACCCATACCTCACTTTTAAGAAGTGGAACCAAGTTTGCAACCACGGGAGAGCAGCGGTATAGCGGGTTGCATACCTGCCAGGGACAATTTTGAGAAAATCGCTAAACGAGCACATCCGACCAATTCTATGGGTGAGTACCACTCAAAAATATTACAGGAGATGTTCTGGAACGTAACTGAAGTATATACCAGTCGCGTGGTGGCAGATTGCCTACCCTCAGGCGCAGAAACTAATGTAATCGATTTTGTAGTGTAAAGCTAGAGATTTTGTTGAGTGACTCCATTCCCACAATAAAAATATGAATAAATCAGGTTCCAATGGACTCATACATGTTCTTAAATAGGTATGCCCATAAATATAATATAATCAAAATAGTTAACTTTAGGTTACCTCGGTTGTAAGGTGGATAGAAAACTAAAAGATTAAGAAAAGCCATATTTATTACAAACAGACAGTTTAACAGCATCATTTAAAGCATTTAGCATTAATTCCATATCGTTATTAATGGATAACACTATTCATTGTACTAGATGTAATCACGGAATGTAATAATACTAAATCTATTACCTACATTACAAATTGGGGTCAGAAATATCAGACTTTGGCACTTTTTTGACATTAATCAAGGTACTCAAAGCATGGGCAACAACAAAACTCATAGCAATGGACTTTAGGTTTAGCGCAGTTGCATTTCCCAGTGCATTTATTTTTATATTTACATGACACCGGCGTTTCTTTACAAGTCTCTTGTGCTGTAGGCTTAGTTCTATAGAGCATCCTCCATCCTTCCGAGCCGACTTTCCAGCCGCACGGTGATGGCTGGTTCCGGGTTGGGCAGATCGCTTGTCTTGCATTCTGCTCCTCGTATGAAGCCCTCAGAATTAAGCAGCATTTCCTTAAAGCCGCTGGAGTGTATAAACCCGTTACTCACTCTTTCCTTAAGCAGTTTGTCGGCAAGATCAACCAACAGAAATGCAGGTGCATCTTCACTGCATTCCTTTTCAGTATTTATTTCCTTGATCAGTCAGTTATTCAAGTGCAACGTCACGTAATTTAGCTAACTGCTCCGATTTCTTGCCTAGACTTGGGTTAGTTTTTAAGTCTCGCACATACTTTGTCCGACAGTTGTTATGGTACCATACGCCGAGCCTACCCGGGAGTGTGATTCAAATCTTACTGTCTAGTTTCTTGGTTGCAGCGGCTTCTATCGCATTTCTAGTTTCTGTGAAAGTCAGTCTATGAGTTGGATTGACTCTTGGCCCGTGCTTGCCATAGAAAATTCATTCTATCTTGTCATTAGCTGATTTCACCTCTTCGAGACTTCCCCGTGTAGCTAACTTAACGCATGGCTCGATATTTTCTTGACAACCAATCTGCATATCTCTCTAAATTCTACCGAACTTGGTTGAATCGCAAAGTACGAAGCAGCCCTTGTGACATTTTGGGTTATTGGTTCCTAAATTATGCTCAATGCGAAGGCCCGCATTTAACGCATCCGCGTTGGCATTACAAGGAATATTCCCTAGTTTCTGGTAAGCTTCTAGATTCCTACTCAGGGTAGCGATTCCTGCATCTATCTTTGCTGGCTTGTCTAGTGATGGATCGATGAGGTCATCTCCCTGCTAAGATTTCTGATACAGTATACAGATACCAGTCAATGACGTCCCTACTTCGCTTTCTATTGTGCTGCTTCCTACTTAGGGTAGCGATTCCTGCATATATCTTTGCTGGCTTGTCTAGTGATGGATCGATAAAGTCATCTCCCTGCTTGGATTTCTTACAGTATACAGAGACCGTTCAATAACGTTCCTACTTCGCTTTCTATTCTGCTGCTCTTCAACAATGGGAACATCTGTCGTGAAAGCGTCTGTATAACAGAGACATCTCGGCCACATGTCTGCGGTGTTCCAGACTATCCAGATTCCGGGTCAACTCCGGGTCGCCGAAGAGACGTACAGCTCGCTTCTGAATGAAATCAAGCAGCTTTAGGGTGTGCTTTGGTGCGGCACCTCAGATGTGTGAGCAATATTCAAAGCACGGTCTTATTTGATCTTTGTAAAGCAAGAGAAATAGCGCACCAAGCATCTGGGAGGCCGATTTTGCGATGTTAGCAACGTGGTCATGCAAGGACATATTGCTGGTGACCGAGACACTCAGCAGTCCGATTGACGAGAATGAAGGAATGGTCGATCCTGCCATAATGATGTCAGAGCCCGCCGTATTGGCCCTCTTGGTAAACGTGGCTGCTTGGGTCTTTGCTGCATTGAACTGGACCAAATTTCTGTCGCCTCAAATTTGAACTTTCTCCAGGTCTTGATTAATTGTTGTAATCTGCTGCTGTCTGCGGTGATAAGTCTAAATTGGGAGACAAGTGTACTTACCTTATAGTAGAAAATTGAGAGCGGACTGCACCTCCTTGCATGTCTATCGCTTATACTAAACTAACTGTTTAATTAAAACCATTTTTATAACAATTAATTCTATGGCAAATAGACCTTATTTTATGATAAGCAAGAGATGCGAGAAGGCGCAACCCGCTCACAGAACGACAACAAACAAGGTTAGAAAAGAAAGCGGCATTCGAGAAGTTAGTCATTGTCAGCTGTATCTGTTGACATTAAAAACGGTACTGAATCAAGAATTGTTGGAGTTTTACTAACCCTAAAACCACAAGGTGGAGTTGATGGAACATTAACCACAAAGTGGCATCTAGTTGGTCCTCTTGAATTGGTCTTCTAACCAGTTCCTCCGGTCCAATTGGTAAGTCTTCCCCCAAAATCGGTCTTAACTGGTTCCTCATCTCTGCAAAACTGACACAGTGGTATAGCCTATATTCTGGATTATCTTCCTCCTCCTCACACGTAGGACACCTGGCAGAACCCAGGATAGGGGCAGTTTACTGTTGTTGAAGAACATACTTGTGTTTCTGTAAGGGCTAGCATGTGTGGTCTATATGCTTATAGATGTTGGTGCACTGAATTTATGTTTGTATTTAGGCCTCTTATGTTGCAGAAATCTATTCTAAATTGGTTCGGTATCTTTGCTGTAATTTGTGGTAGATGTGAAAATTGAGCTTTTGAATTCCAGAGAGAGAAAGTATCTTATTAGTATTATTATTATTACTGCTATTATTATTATTACTTTCTGTTAAAGTATATGACCACTAAACTTGCTATGTGTATTTCGGCCACTATTGTTAATAATGTGAATTGTTGATGTAAAAGAGTCTGTTTATTTCATATTAAACAATATTTGAGACTAAAATTATTATTTATTAATATATAAAAAAAAATATATATAAAAATAAAAAAATATATAAAATAATAATATATAAAATACCTATATAAAAAATATATAAAATGCGGAAGGCAGCTAGATCATTAGCCGCGGGCGTCAAATGAGAACGTTTAAGAGGGGATAACAAGAATCGACGGTCGCGGGCGATACCACCTTGTGGTTCTAGGGTTAAGAACCCAAGCTTGAAATTCTTCAGCTTAGCACTGCAAAATCGATTTTATTAGCTTCTGCGCCTAGAGGGTAGGCAACCTGCCACCACGCGACTGGCACATGGTCCAGTTACGTTTCAGAACACCTTCCGTAATATTTGTGAGTGATATTCACCCAAAGATTTAATAAGGAATGGATACCGCCTGAATTTCAAAACTGATGGGGAAATTACTGTAAATAAAATATTTGTTTTGTTTTCTTTATCTCCCCCACCACCAAATAGTTAGATTTGTCCTGGCAAATATTTCTGAATAGTTACGTTACTCTTTGTCATAAGAGAAATCCTATATATCTTTCTCTCTTGGAAAAATGGAAGTTGCAAACGTATCGTCTCTAAACGGCAATACGGGCATAAGATAATATTCAAATTATATTCCTATCTTGCTATCCTTTTCAGGCATTTGTTACGTTAACATAGACAACGACCGAACGACGGACGTAGGTCTCTGCTAGATTCATGGCGCTCCTCTTGCGGCGTGCACTTGCACCTGTTCGGTGACCAGGACGGCCAAACAAACAGATGTTTTATTTTCATTTTCGTCTACGGAAGAATACGATGCACGCACGCGGCTGATGACTCGGTAGGGGAAAACAAAAGAGTAGAATTGTTTTCTTTATCGCTTTCTTCATCCCGCAGCTCCCTCGCCCATGTAACTTTGGCTTCACTTTATTTGTACAGGGTTAATAGGGGAGGCGGTATCCATTCCTTATTAAATCCTTGTATTCACCCATAGAAACGGTCGGGTGTGCTCGTTTAACGATTTTCTTAAATTTGCCTATGACAGATATGCAGCCCGCCATACCGCCGCTCTCCGTGGCTGCAAACTTGGTTCCACTTCTTAAAAGTGAGGTATGGGCATACACTATCACTGTGCCAAATCTCAATGCTCTACTCAAAAATGCAAGGTTGGTCCCAATATCGCTGACTAACCGCCGTACTAATATTACTTCAGCATAATAAAAAACTGCGAATAATACTCAATTAGCGATTAAACGAAGGTATACCCAATATTGCAGCATAATCTGCGGCCATCATCATCATATGGAATATTCTAATTAAAATTTGGGTCCAGAATGATAAATCGAAAAAAATGCCGCTATTTTGAAGTGAACGCCTTTGTTCCGACCTTGATGAAGGAGTGATGCTTGTCTAGCCAGTTGACATTAGTATGGCCCAAGCATATATGATTTCAGGACGATGAAGAAATGTGTCAATTCTATTCGTAAAAGACCAAGCACAAAAATTTAAATTAAATACTACTACATAGCTCAAGGTCTTGAAGAAAGAACTATAAAAAGGCATTGAATTGGTGCAGTACTATCAGGAAAATAAACTGCTTTATGCATGAATATCACAGCAGATACTGGCCACACATTGTACGCAATCACATGGACTATTTGTTGATTAAAAGATAATTCTGAAAGCTATTAGCAGTTACTTGGATTAAATATATATACAAATATCAATCTACGATTAGCTAGAGCTTTTATGGTATAAAAACCATATCTTACGTTCTAATTTGGAAGGTTATTGTAATTTTTTAGATAGATTAAAACTAAACTGTTCCCCAGTACTAGAAACGCAAGCCAGTACCAACTTACAAAACGAATTCTAATTTTTGAATAAGTATTACTTCAAGAAGAGATGTGATACATGGATAACTAAGAGGGACTGGAGAAAATTTACCATACTTGTGTAAATGCTGCTTTATCATAAAAATTACCTAGAAAATTTTAGCAGCAAAGAAGCCCAAAATAACAAAATACTTCATTGTACTGCCATCTTTGCCATTCTCATTACTTATTAAGCAAACATCGTAAGCATATTTGCTTCGAACTTCAATAAACCTCTGCAACGTTTGCCAGACAATTGTAACTTTGGTATTTTTTGGCAGATTTATTTTATTTCACTGAATAGTTCACGATGCCAAGTCGAGAATTAAACTTCAATTTGCACTACGTATATACATAGTAGCAAATTTTGAGCCAAAACTTAAGTGCCTGAGAAAGAAAAATACCCATGTAGTCCAAGAAAATAAATTGTTATTGCTAACGGTGATCTTAGAGCCAAAAAGTTCAAAAGTCTTAATGGCGCCAGAAACGGGCTTTCAATTTGAAAACTGCTGACTACCGATAGCCGGCCTGGGCAGATTACAAAATTATGAAATGCTTAATAAAGCAAAACCTACATACAAATGGGTTGAGATAGTTACCCTACAACTGAAGATTAATATGATAAATGCTCAATATGTGTAAATAGATACTGATGAAATTTCTCTTTTCAAAGAGAATCAACTTCATTTATTACCAAACTTGTTCAAAAACAAACATGAACACTTCCTCTTTATTGGACAATACATTTTATTGATCAGAATATTATGAAGAAATCTAAAACGGTTTTAATCTTCGTTGTAAGAATTTTAAAACTACACTAGTCCTGGATATGTGCTATACATTGCTTGCTTTCCTGAATTTCAAGCTCCTTTTTGCTTCTTTGGATTGGACCTCTACAGTTTGTCGTGGATTCGAAACTACAATCCTCAGTCGCATGATCTATCAACCTGAGTATCTGTAAAGGCCTATCATCTATGGATGTTGGCGGTCTTCTATAAAATTGGTCCAGCTGATTTTATTATTGGCTGATCTAAATAACGCAGCGAAAGCCATTCTGGGCCACTCTTGAGGCTCTTTAAGATATTCGTCTGCATACAGGAAGAAAAAATTAAGTATGACTTCGAAAGTCCTAGTACCTGTGTCTAAAAGACAACAACATTAATTTTGAAATATAAGAACTTGGCCAAAAAATAAATAGAAAAGCAAAAGAGCAATGATTATTAAGTAAATGTAAAGAAAATGAGATTCTCCAAGACAAATACGACTCCCTCAATATGAAAATCACCAAGTATCAATTTTAAGAGCTGCCCACAATGGCATATTTCTAGAAGTTGAAGAAAAACTTCAGAAGTAAAAGAAATGTAATTTATTTAATGACACTAGATATGTCTTCTACCAGCAGCAGATGATAAAATAAATAAATCTGTCCTGATATTAGGAATAGTGAATTTGTGGATACAATAAAAATGGCAGAGCTACTGGTCCAGATAAGATTCCTAAACTGATTGCGGAAGAAGAGGTTTTACATCACCTAATGTTTCACTTGAATGCAATTAGTAGCTTGGGACTGTCTGGTTAAAATTGTAATAGTAACGAAGAAAGATGCTTCTCGCCTTGTGATGACTATAACATGTAAGCTTGTTGTCTCGTGTACTTAAAAACTCCCTAAGCATCATTCACATAAGTAATTACAAAAGATGCGAGCACCAAGTGAACGAGACAGTACTTAGGTTTCGAAAGATCTGAATGTTGTACCTGCTTTATTGATCATTCAAAACCTTTAATTTGATTTGATTCAACATGAAAAGATAATTGCGATTACAGAAGGAACAGGAACTAATAGGGAAGATCTGCGCACCATTACAAAATTATAGTGGCATTGCTCTTCAATCAACGATCAAACAGTACGAGCCCATACCTTTACCACTTCTTTTTTTTATGGCAGAGGCATACACACTAAAGGGAGATTCTATGGCGCTCGACGAGCGACACGGTTCTTGAATAGTTGTAGGTTGTAATTAGGGGGACACATATATCCTGGGAGTGAGATCCACCGTAATGAAGAGCGCCAGATAAAGGAGTCCTTGTAAATGTTCTGGTGTTTCCAGTTGTACTGGTACGCTCTTGCCGTACCTGTTGCGACTGTCTGACAGGCGTTGCCAAGGGCAAGACGAGGTGGGGCAAATCCTGAGAACATCTGTCGTGATAATATTTGTAAAACAGGGACATCTCGGCCACATGTCTGCGGTGTTTCAGACTATGCAGATTTCGGGTCAACTCCGGGTCGCCGGCGAGATGCACAGCCCTCCTCTGAATGGAATCCAGCAGCTTTAGAGTGTGCTTTGGTACAGCACCCCAGATGTGTAAGCAATATTCTAAGCACGGTCTTATTTGCGCTTTGTAGAGTAACAGCAACTGCTGCGGTGAATACAGTTTTTTGTAGCGAAATAAAATGCCAAGCGTCTGGGAGGCTGATTTTGCGATGTTAGCAGCGTGGTAATGCCAGGACATATTGCTGTTGACCGAGACACCCAGTAGTCCGATTGACGAGGATGAAGGGATGGTCGATCCTGCCATAATGATGTCTGGGTCCACCGTATTGGCCCTCTTGACAATTATGGCTGCTTGGGTCTTTGCTGCAGTGAACTGGACCAAATTTCTGTCGCCCCAAGTTTGAACTTTCTCCAGGTACTTGATTAATTGCTGTAACCTGCTGCTGTCTGCAGTGATAACTCTCAGTCGCTTGTAAAGGTTTTTCTGATCTAAATTGGGAGACAAGGTTACTGTCATCTGCAAACTGCAAACATGTCATTAATATAGATGAGGAACAGAGTTGGCTAACCCGCGTTAATGGTGAATGTGTCTGAAATGTGTCAACTGCAACGTGCAGAGATTGGTTCTTAAGAAAACTAGTAAGTCAGCTGCAGAGAGAGGTTGGCAGTCCGAAGGACGGCAGTTAGTTGAGCAATCCGTCATGCCAAACTCTGTCGAATGCCTTCGAAATATCCAACGCAATCGCTCGAGACTCTCCGTAGTTCTCAATTGCCCTACTCCATATATGAGTGACGTAGGTCAATATATCTCTTTCGATCTCTCTTTGCGAAAGCCGTATTGATAAATCGCTGATTATTCTGTTGTTCTCGAGGTACTTCAGTAGTTACGAATTGACTACTCGTTCCATGACTTTGGAGATTATGGGAAACAAGGCAAATGGGCGATAGTTTGAGGGCGTGGTTTTCTTGCCTTTTTTCGAACAGGTTGCACTCGAGCGACTCTCCAAGAAGATGGGTAAATCCCTTTTCGGTCGGATAGAGAAAAAAGTTTAATACAATAGCAGGTATTTCGTCCGGTCTCGATACCTTTTGCGTATATAGTTGTTTAAGGATTTTACGAATATCACGGTGATGAAACTTGACTTCTGCCATGGTAGTGTTGATGTTTGATATGGTGGAGAGAGTCTTGCCTTGGCGGACGTCTAAGGTAGAGTGCGATGAAAACATTTTGGCGAGCATGTTTGCTTTTTCCTTGGTCGCCGTGATGCCACGTTCGTCTGTCAAAGGTGGGAGAGACAGTTTTGTAAAGTTATTACCTACTGCCCTTGCTACCGACCAGAAATTCCTGGACCCGTTGGGACATTGCAAAAGTTTATTCCTGATCCTTTGATTGTGTTTGTCATTAGTTTCGTCGATCACACGTTTGCATTCGTTTCTCGCTTCGACAAAATAATTGCGAATTTCAGCGGTCTGATTTTGCTGCGAGTACTTGCAGGCTTGCTGTTTCCTACATACAGCTCTTCCGCATCTTCGGCTAGTTTGGGTTAGTTTGGGTCAAACCAGGGCTTTCCTTTATGATATGAATATGACGGTAACTTGATGGAATTTGGGATATATGCTTCCATTCCTGAGGAGATTACTTGCGTAATCTATTTGCAGCAGACTGACGGGTCATCGGTGCCAAAGTAGACGTATACTCAGAAGAAATATTCAAAGAGGCTATAGAAAGACTTATAGGGGTTTTTAAAATAAAGAGCCATTTAATCAAATGCCCCTTATGCTGTTGATGACAGATCTGATTTACAGATTACACGCGAGGGACCGCAAATCCAAACAGTGAAAGTTTCGGAGTGCTTAATGGTTTAGTGACAACGCAAGTATCTTCCTTTAAATAATTAGGTCTTATCATTAACGAGAAATGTGGCTCCAAAAAGGAAATAACAGCTTGGAACGAACATGCCAGGAAAAGCTTGATACTTTTGAAGAAATTTGTTGCCAAATCTGATTTCAACCTGCAGCTCAGAGTTAGCCTTATCAGATTATCTGCTCTTCGCTATGGATATGCAAGCTCTACTCTCAATTCACGTACTAAAAAGAAACCGATGCATTTGAAATTAATACATACAGAGGACTAGTACGGATATTTTGGGTGCAAAGAATAACAACGGGGTTCTCTACGGTATGCAGAAACAAAATGATATACTAAGTGACATAGAAAAAGGAACACCTAGTATAAGACTTCTGAATTCAATAATTTTTTGTGTATAAATTCTTTACAACTCGTGAAAGAAATGATGAAGATTTCAGCCTTATCAGACCAGGGATTTTTTTGCATGCATTATTTTTTTATCAAATATTTCTAGTTTCATATACATAAATTTAGTCCCATTTAACCTTGTTTAGTGACTTGTTTTGCTTTAGTTAAATTCTTAGTGAAACGTTATTATGCCTCCTATACGAAGACGTGCCAATTTTACTCAGCTTAGTGAATTTGATAGAGGTCGGATAGTTGGTATGAGAGAAGCTGGATTGGTCATTCGGGAAATTGCCAGAAGGTTAAACAGGAGCAGCCATACAATAACAAGATGTTGTCATGCGTGGTTCGTAGAAGGGAGCCAAAGGCGAGCTAGGGGGACAGGACGTCGTAGAAAGACGACAGAGCGTCAAGATCACTTTCTCTGTCTCTTGGCATTAAGAGACCGTTTCGCAACCACAAGGCCCATAGCTAACCAGTGGTTTCAAGTCAATGGAAGGCTAATCCATATGCGAACAGTCTATCGCAGAATAAGGTCATTTGGACTTTTTTCTTTTAGACCACACTTAGCCCTACCTTTGACGGTAGATCACCGTCGGCAACGCCTACAATGGTGTAGAGAACGGCTACATTGGGATGTTCGTTGGAATTCCGTCGTTTTTAGTGACGAATCCCGATTTTGCTTGGGTGGTCATGATGGTAGGGCAAGGGTTAAAAGACGTCGTGGAGAAAGGCGCAATCCTGAATTTTTTGTAGAGAGGCACGTACACAGCACTGTGGGTGTTATGGTTTGGGGTGCCATTTCTCATGGAAGCAGGTCACCTCTAGTCTTCGTCAGAGGCAATATGACAGCTCGGCGCTATATCGAGGAAATCGTAGATCCATATTTGCTACCCTATCGTGGAAATCTTTACGCCCCCATTTTCCAACAAGATAATGCACGTCCACATGTTGCTAGGGTTACTTTACAACATTTCCAAGAGTCTCATGTTAATTTGTTGCCATGGCCCGCAAGATCCACCGACCTATCACCTATTGAGCATATATGGGATATGATGGGTCGAAGATTGACTTCATTGGCAGTCCATCCACAGACCATGGAGGCACTACGACGTGACGTTCAGCTAGCATGGGATGAGTTGCCTCAGGACGGAATCGATCATTTCATTACATCAATGCCCAGGCGCCTGAATGAATGCGGGCAACATCGGGGTGCATCCACACATTATTAGCTATAGTAACCAAACTCCTGTGTATTTCCATTTGATTTTTTCATCATTTGTATAAATTAGCAAAAATAATAAAATTATAAAAGACAATGTAAATTGGATCATTATTTCTGGGTGTTCCTTTTTCTATGATACTGACCATCAAAGAAAAGATAATATCGAATATAAAATTACAGAGTAGGTTTGGAATTATTACTTCATGATAAGTTTGCATCGAATTTTAACCTGTTTGCAATAGTTCATTATTACTGATATAAAATTATTGTGCTTTTGCCCGTTTATCTTTACTGATTAGGTATAAGTATAGAGACTTTAGAACGGATTACCGTATACTTCTATGCGTTTCTTATCAAGCGAATATTTTATCATGTCTGTCAGATTCTACGAGTGTCTCGATACATTTTTTGTGTCGAATGAGTTGCACATTTTTAAAATTGACATTTAATTTTTATTTTTTTTGTAAGTACCTCTTGCAGTGATGCAAATAGAGCCGCGTTCATCCTCTGAAGATTTTCTGCACAATTCCCTTCTCAGGAATTATACATAGTATTGTGGGACGTCCATTGCTTAATCAAGCCAATGACGTTACTTCTTTTTTTTTGATTTTTCAAACTTATATAGTTTTTCAATCAAAATCAATTTAAACAAAAACATCAACTTTTTAATCCGTATTTGATAAAACATTTTGCAAATACCTCATTTTCAATTCGGAAATAACTTTATAATACTTCCGACACGAAAATGGCAACCAAGAAATTATTACAAATTTTATATAATTTTAGACACCGTATAGAAAGTCGATTTTATTAAAGACTAAGGAAGACTTTATAATTTATTGAAGAATTAAGCTAATCGAAATTTCGGGAATAAATTGCCATAAATCACATCAGTAAGTTGTCATAATTTATTGCTGTTTTGAGTAAATTTATAAGCTTTTTCAATTTAGGAGTTTTCTAGGAATAAATAATGAGATAAGCTATTTAACAAATCCTATTCGAATAAGTTTAGAGGTTCGGAGAGTACAAATTTTTTTATCACATGTGTGTATATATTCAGGGTGATCACCGCACTGCACGTGATCATGCATTTGAGGGGCTAGTTTGGAAATATTATAACACATTACACTCAATGGTTTTTGGTGATAAAAATACAATTTTACCATTAATAGTCATTTGTTTTACTAGGCAGAAAAGCACAAGATTGTGCCAAGGTTGGTGTTTCAGGAAATCAGCCAAGGCATTTGTGACATCCCCTTTCGGTCGCCAACAAGTGAATTTTTTTGGTACGCCCCGGTACCATTCATGCGCGTCCGTTCGAAGTACAAAATCTAATTATTCCGATATTGGATTCGATTTTATATCTGTCCCGCGTGACCTAGGAGGTCCGTTTTATTGGAGCGTTGAGAAGCGTCGCAGTGAAATTTCCTGCGTGGAGACTTGATATGTCGAGGCGCGAAAAGGACGTCTTGTTCAGCTTTGAAGGTACGGTCCTTTTTCCAGAGAAGCCTTTCGGTTGTAGAGTCAATTTTTAAAGTTTGTTTTAAGCCGAGGCAGTTACGTGGATTTTGTCGACTAACATCGTAGCTATTCCCGTATTAGCCATTGCGATTTGTTTTCGATTAAGTTTACTGCTGCAAATACGGACTGGAAAATCTTGACAAGCGAGGATTTTTGAAATTGGCTTTTTCTCTGGCATAGGCAGCCATGTAGTGCTTGGCGCTTTTTTTATGTGCGGTGTAGTTTCAGCCTCATTCTAAGAGGTAAGTTTTAATTATAAATTGCCGATGTTTTCCGTTTCTAGGATCTTATTTAATTGCTTTTTTGTATTATTTCGGACTCGATTTAATAGCCTAATTAATCGGCGTGACGTCATCCTCATTAGAGATTAATATGGGTTGATATATATTTTTTTACTACTCGGGTGGCGTAGTTTATTATTTAACGATTATTATTTAACCGTTTTCATTCATATCGGACTTGATTTAATTGGCTTGATTATTCGGTGTGACTTCAAATTGATTTAGAGATTAATTCAAACTTGGGCTTCAATATTTAAATGAAATAGCAGTTATGGTTCATTCACGGGGCCTTGCTACCAACCTAATTAATCGTTTTTATTTTGTTTCCGACGAAGTGTAAGGTAGATTTTCGATAATTTAGCCGTTCGAGTTAATTGACCTTTTTGAGGCAATTTAGATACGAGTGTAGAATTTAACCATTGATTTCGATTTTGCTTTTTTAAGGGCAACTATTTTCTATAGCCATTGGTTGCGATTAATGATAAGACCGCTAATTTCTTGGAATTTATTATATTACCGGAGTTAGAATCAATGCAATGGGGAACTGTGGTTTTTATTATAATTTGTTTTATTTATTCGTGCAATCAAATTTTAGAGATTTGTGTTGGTTGTTGATTTTAATTATTAGTTGGACACAAAATCCGGGAAATTCGGTTATTAGGGGTTAGTTAACGCAGTGTCGTTTATTATTAGATACCGTACTAAGGGAAGCCCTCAGATCATGTCGTTAGTGTAGAGTACATATTTCTGCGTATTTTCGTTCACAGTCGTTTATTTATTGAACTTTGTTCTCGATTTATTAAATTTAAGGTAGAGGCACGCTAACTTTTTGATATTAATATTGGAAAGTCGTTCGGATTATCTATTTGCCAAACTCGTTTAGTGCGATGTTTTTATTCAAGTATATTTTGCTGCTTTTGTTTCGCTATATGGTCCGTACTTGAACTTTTCTCTTGAATTATTGAAATTCGGGAAGAGTTATGCTTTTTACTTGATAATAATATTGTAGGGTCACTCAGACCATTTATTTGTCTAATTCATTCAGTATGATTTTTCATTAAAGTTTATTTTGTTGCTTTTGTTTCTTATTTTGATCATACTTGAACTCTTTTATCAATATGGTATGAATTTTATCCGTACCAGACTAGGAACAATTCATTTAATTCCATTCATTTATTTTTTATTTGGTACTATTGCTGTTAGTTACTGCTTTTAATGATTGTCCGTTTATGTTTGCGGTGCCGCACTCGGTTCGAATTATTGGACTGTTTATTTCCTCTTTTTAAAAGGCTGTACTACTATTTTTAACTGATGATGTCGGCTTCCCTGAAGCTATTTTGTTTTCAGCATAACTAATATTAAATTTTAGTTGTAGATATTTCGAATGCTCTAATATATCATTACGCTGATGCTTTTTTCTCTCATTTATTCTTTGTTGGTTTTTAACTTTTGGTTTATTATTGAATTAGATTTAAAATAAAAAAATTTCTTTAATAGGTAATTTGAAATTCTGCTAAATTATTTTTTTTTCGAAAGGAAAGTATATAATAGCAATCGGTTCACATATTGTTGTGACTCGTTACTAGGGAATGTTTCCATTCCTAGGGTCCTTCCCCCGGGCAGGAGTTTGATTGTCCTTCCATCGTGCGAGAATTTGGAAGCCGTTTCACCAGGCGGAAACTTGATGGTTCGCCTACTTGTCAGGACTGCTGTAGATTTGGCCTAGCCTAGCAGAACGTCCATTGGACCGGCGAAACGTGTTGGACGTCGGAGGGTTTTTCCACCCAGGTGGATGTTGAAACGTTGGTGAAAAAAAGCTAAGTGTTTTGTTTAAATTTAAATTACTTTGTCTAGAATAACTGTCACTTTTACATTAGCACCCATTGTCCTTATAAATTATTGCGCCCAACTTATCCTTGCGGTTTACGTGATCACGACCCCGCGCGGTAGCCCAAACCCAAGTTTTCTTTTACTACCCCCAATTACTAGCTGGGGCTCTTTCATTTTCATTTAACTTTAATATTCATAGAGTTTTGGTCAACCACTGATAATTTTTTTAATTCTTATAACTTAGTTCATTATTATTAGATAGTTTAGTTTTTTTTGGGGATTCAGACTACCCACAATCATTGGTATCGTACCTGAAAGTATTTATATTAAAATTTTGGGCTTTCTCAATTTACTTTTACACTTTTGTATTTATCGTAAATTTTTTTGGCTCATCTTGATCTTTTCAAATAAAGAGATAGTATTGTATTTGAGGCGTTTTATTTGGCTCGACAATTTTTCGTATCATAACATTTCAGCTCTCCTAGATTGGCGGTGGCGTCCTCTTCTTTTGCGAATCTCACCTGCTAGGTTACCTTGAGGAGCGGAGGTCTCCAGTTTGGTCCTTAACGAACTCGGTCGCGCCCATAGAACCTCTCTCCGGAGCAGCGGGCAAACTGCTAATAAGTGGCCGACGTTCTTCTAAGGGAGTGTCCAGTATACTGCTTAAAATTGTCATAGTTCAGAAATTTAGCAATTTTACTTGGAATTGAAGAAATCGTGTTTTTCCCGATAGGCTGATTTAAGCATTTTCCATTTTGATATCGCATGAAGAAGCGAGGATTAAAATTCGTCATGTGAGATCTTATATCAATGTAATTTTGAACTATTTTGAAATAACAAAACCTTCTCATCGTCACTTTTAGCCACTGTAAAATTACGTGCCATTCCATTTTTGGAATCAGGAATAGTAACAATTATCATGCCTTAATTCAACAATGTCCATTTTCATTATACAGAGTTCATTAGAACGGCATCACGCTCCAACAATTCCCATTATCATTACAACCTTCGTCATTAAATAAATATCATCGGGGGCTTCAAACAGGAACTTATTCACATTTTCCCTGTCAAACACATTGGATTTATTTTCCTCTATGAAAAGGGTGGACTTCAACATGGAAGATTCACACCATAAGCTTGATGGAGACTTTAATATAGCAGATTTTTCGCAAGTCTAGACCTGACCTTACAAATCGAGAGAGATATTGAATTAGTCTTTATTCTAGTCTCGAGACTATTAATATAAATCATATTCAAGTTCGGACCAAACATAAGAAAAATCTCGACCATGTCTCGAGCGCGTAGCATAATTCCAGACAAACCCGCTAAAATGCTAACGCTGGTAGTATCAATTTGATAGGGCAAATAAGTCCAGTACTTATTAATTTGTTCATGTTTTACTTTGCCTGGTATATATCTGAAATGCTTAAATACATTTTTGCCCAAGAAAGGAGCGTCGACGTCAAATGGAAATTCACTGAAATCTGAAAACACATTTAGGTCAACAATATCATTACACCATGCCCTATGCAGTCGACGATTTCGTTTACTTTTGCTGCTGCAAATATCAGTTGCGATTTTATCATTAAATTAGCTCGAAATAATTTATTGTCAGAAATTTCTTGCACAACATAATAACAGAGAAAAATGCATTTGTGTTCCTTTGTTCTGCCTCGAAGTTAAATTAAAGAGGAAAGCCATTTTAATAAAAGGATTCCGATCAAAATTCTACTGCGCAGTTGGGTATTGAAGATTTTAATTTTCTAAATGGAAAGAAAAGGTTGAGGAACTTTTATTTGTTATTTGCATCTTAATAAAACAGCCTTATAACTATAGTCGAATCAGCCCTAATTTGCAGCTGATGTAAACTATAATCTTAGCGTCAAAAATATTGGCTTTGACGGACTAATTTTAGATGAAAGAAGTGTAGGTAGCACGGACCATTTGACACCATTTTTCAATTACTCGCATTTTTTCGAATTTATACGGATATATACATGATGCGTACAGACATTTTTGCTACGGTTCATTTCAAACTTCAAACATACACATTAGGACACATACGCTCATTTATGCTTACTATTAAAAACCGATTTTCCGCCTGAAACCATTATTCATCGGTAAAGACAGTGGTTATCCTTTGGGTTGACAACTTTGACAACTAAGTGTGACATCATAGCTCCCCACCACTCAAGGATCACAATTGAACTAACTAATTGCTGAAATGAATTGGTTAATGTAATGTAGGGTTATGTTTTTTTTGTGTTGTTTAATGCTTGTTTATGAGAAAATGGAGCGGAATGTTTGGTTTATCGAAGAGATTTCTTTGGGGATAATATAAACATGGTAAGTAGGTATTGTGTGCAGAGAATGAATATATTTACTATAGTTGCAATGACAAGGACGGGTTTATAGATGCTTATTGCTTGATTTATAGGTATCAAGTTAGGACCATTGAGTACAAAACAAAGACATATAAAAAAAGAAAAGACGGAGTAGGTCATTCATAAATTATCAAATGTTTGCATGCCAACATTAGAAATATTAACGTGAAGAGGGGATACAATAAAGAATGAAAAGATATGAAGATGGCGGTCGAAGCGCGCCAAAGATTTCATTTTTGTTTCATTTATGTATGCCCACAATGACGCGCCTGCACCATATGTTTCCCCAGGCGGGCGGAGCACCATAGGCGTAACATTTTAGGGGACACCTGTTTAAAGTTAAGGTAACATTTAAATAAGCGTGCTGCCAAGCAGAAAATAATAAGCCATCACAAAATGAATATGACTAGACACAAAAGAATAACTAAAAAAAAATAAATTTTTTAGTCACAGTTCGGGAAAAAACCAATTTACGTTTAATTGATAAATTATTAGGGGATTAATAGAATGGAATATTTATTAACGCTTTTAGCATATACAAAAAAGAGACACAAAATACTGCACAAAAACTTGCAACTATTTAACAAGTAGTAAATAAATTATTATCAATAAAAAATAAAATATATATTCAGCATTATGTCATATCATTTGTAATAATATAATTACCTAGATGGTAAACAACAAAAGAAAACATTTAATCACCCAGATTAAAACTCACAAACAGTTAGGTCTTGTAAGATTCTATAACATTTTTTTTTTTATTTAATACATTTGATATTAATGAAATCTATATTTTTTTATTTGTATTTTCATTTGCCAACTTTGATATTCGACATAATGGAGTGTTTACACCGTAGTTAGTCCTATGAGTCCTATGATATGTAAGAAATATGTGTGAATTTCTAGGAGATCCTTGTGGACGATGGAGTACCACCAGCTGCAGTAATTCCAGAGAATTGATCATATTATTACCTATTTTAAATAGAGTACAGTATTAAAAAGTTGCATAATATCATCATAGTTACATTATATGTTATACCCAATTTATATGCAATAAATCTCAGATTTTGTTTGCGCTCTTTCAACTTCATTTTTAC
Organism: Pissodes strobi; assembly: GCA_016904865.1. NCBI lineage: Eukaryota > Metazoa > Arthropoda > Insecta > Coleoptera > Curculionidae > Pissodes > Pissodes strobi. Next base: position 23,208 of record MU186996.1, read on the forward strand.
TGGTAGAATAGTATGGACACCATACTGGAACTGCATATTCCACTACAGATCCAACAATAGCACAAAATAAATCTTGCAACATATATTATTGAAATCTTTCAAAGTACGAATCATAAAACCTAACATTTTTAATGCACTGTTTACAGCCATCTGTATACGATCCAAAAAGTTTAATTTAGATTCAAACCAAATGCCTAAGTACGTAACCAAGAAGATTCTTTCTAAATTAGCCGAATTAACATTATAAGTGCAATGGATAGGATTATTTTTCCTAGTAAAAGAAGTAAGTCTACATTTTTCGACATTTAAGTATAAATAATTTTCATTACACCATTCAAAAAGTTGATCGATGTCATGCTGCAAATCTACTGTATCTTTTAAACAATTTATAATTTTATAGAATTTAAATCCGGACGGTTTAAGATAGAAAAACGTCAAAATGTATAAAAAAAATTGACAGCTAACAGCACTTAAAATTTATATGGCAGAATAGCTCCTAAAAAGTTAAGAGGGAAAGTTCAAACCGCAATTTTGTAACTGTTTGGGTTTTATGACATGTCAAAGATGAAAAATTGTCAGTTTTAAAAACGCCTCCATGTTGTTTTGAATGGTAATAGAACCGTCTAATATTATGAAATCATAACGTACTCAATGATACGATTGAAATGAGGTATAGCAAGCTACACCTTTCTATTTAAAAGTTCCAAGATGGCGCTCGTCCGCCATTTTAACCATTGCTATTTGGTACGCCTACATTTTGTAACAAACAAATGAGCGCTTTAAAAGTTAGTAAGGGGGGAAGGCGGTACATTAAAGACGCACACTGTTTTCTCAAATACATGCTTTTAATATGACGACCATCAACTGTTCTTTTTTACAGCAATGTGTAAAATGGATTAGATCTTTATTTGCATAAGGAAATTCCAATAGTATATTGTGCAGCAAGTGTTGAAAATAACACTTTTCACATAAATCACACGAATATGAAAAGTGATTTTCAGACGCGTTGCATACTATATATTTTTTTTACTACTAACATGATAAATCACCATTATTTGCTCCATTCCTCAAATGAGAAGTATTTCTCACCCTAGGTAAATAATAATATTAAAAAAAACCAAGGTCAATAATGAAACGGAAACGGAAAATGTCAAAATGTCAAACTTGTTATGACAACTAGTTGTCATTTCGGATTATTTGAAAAATGAGTAGGAAATTCAAATAATGATAAGGATTGTATCAGTGCTATTAGTAAAAAAATTATATACAGTATGACTCACTTTTCATGACTTCCCATAATATTCTTATTAATAATGCGATTTTGTCAAAATTTAGATGGAAAGAAGGTACTTTGTATGTATGGAGCTGTCAGGAGATTTGTTACGATATTTGTCAGTTAGACAACTGAACTTCCAGGCTACTTGATATTTCGAACTATTTGAAAAATAAGTAGAAAATGACTAATATAAAAATCGAATCAAATATGGCAATATATCAGTGTTAGTAGTAAAAAAAATTCTATATATACCTCGGTTGAGAAGGCCATTATTAACCTCGCACATTATATCATTCGGCGCTACGTTCCACAGGATATAAAAGTGCTCGGTAAATAATGGCTTACTTCTCAACCTAGGTGTATAATATACTATTCTACGACTGCAAATAATATTGATATTATATAATATTTATTATAATATTATATCAAGCATCTTGTCTTTAAATTAAAATATTCATAGTTTACAAAGACCATACAAATACTTCTACAGCAATTTGTTTAACTAGTTGATGAGTAGGTATTGAGATGCCAGGGCTGGGACGACGCCCTACCCGGGGCGTCCTTTTAGGGTTTCGCCCTTAGTTTTTGGAGTTATTCTTTTGCATATCTTTGGAAAAAGGCACCATTCACCGGCGGTCTCCTCTTATGGCTAGGTCCTGTATCGGGGGACCCATTTTTTACATATTCGGAAAAGGGAGCATCCGGGGATGAAGCCCTAAATTGGGGCTCCTTTAGGCCAAAAGCCTTGAAATGGGGCCCCTGGTAAGGGGGTCATCTTTCACAAATTTTAAAATGGGCCCTCGAGGGGCGATGCTTTTGGATGGGGCCCCCGGTGTGGGAGCATCATATTTGACACATTTGGAAAAGGGGCTCCCCTCCTGGGGCGAAGCCTTAAAATGAGGCCCCAGGGGGGCGAAACCCTAGAATGGGGCCTATGGTACGGGAGTTCCATTTCTTACAGATTTAGCTCCGGGGGCGAAGCCCTAAAATTGGGCCCCATGCCTTAAAACGGGGCCCATGGTATGAGATTACAATTTCCACAATTTTGCTCCTGGGGGGGTTAAGCCCTAAAATTGGGCCCCCTTTTTTATAGATTTGGGAATGGGACTTCTGATGGCGAAGTTCTAAAACGGAGACGAAGCCCTTTAATCTACATACCCGAATAAGTATACTTTGCACACGATGTTTGAAATGTCCAGTTTTCAAGAGTAGTTGTTAGTAAGTTTGTGTCTATTTTCAGGACAGTCGTAGAAAAAAGTATTTTCCGTTCGCCTTCTTAGACTTCTGCAAAATTTAAAATAATAGCAACAAACGTGTTTTCTTTTAGTTTGTACAACCGCAGTTTATGCCTATCCTTATATTTTTTAGTTTGCATTAAAATGAATACAATGTTATACATTTTACACTCATAAAGTTTAAAAGTTTGATGATTATAGCTCGAAAACGAAATGTCTCTGAAAAACATGAGTTTAAAGCCGGTGTCAACGTTCCAAAATATAGTTAACTACCTAAAGATTGTTAAAACCGTTGAGCGTAAGTACAAATGCACTTTTAAAATATTTTTTCCAATCCTAGCAATGCACGCCTCTGCTTCATAATCAGAGTTCTAGTTTTTCTGCTATTTGGATTGACTTCGTATATACTATACGATTATGAGTTTTTTTCAAAGACATATAAAAAACAACAAACCGATACGGAAAAAACGCCGGGAACATGGCGGCTAGTTTCTTCTAGAGGAAGGGCACCTACGCGACGTTGTCGGTATGTGCGAAAAGAGGGAGTACCGCTGATTTCGTGACCAATGTGAAGTAGTGACGTAGGGCCCAGTTTACATATCGTTTCTAGCGGAAAATAGGGTAATTTTTCAGTTTAATAATAATTGAAATTTTCTAATAGTATATTAAGATACTAGTTTTAAAAGACCATATTTTATCGCACAAGCACGAAATTAGGAAACGACCCGCTTGCGGGGAGTTTCTTAACGTGCGAGTGCGCTAAATGTCTTTTAAAACGTGTATTTTATACTAGTTTTTCTATTTTGCATGCTTTTTAATGAAAAACATTAATTTATTCGAGTCGCGATCAAAAGTTGGACGGGCATCTTGTCACTTTTCACGTCTGTATTATTAGGAATCCCATTCAAAACGGCGTCGAAATTTTGGCTAGTGACCATTTACATTGACCAATTTTGTTAATATCATAGCAAGCAGTCAACAAAAATAGTGATTTGCGTATCGAAAAGACTTCTTTATAATACCAAAATAGAAACAAATGTTTTTTTTCTTTATTTAGACACTTTGAAAAGACGCTTTTGACAATTAGAATGTTGCACAATTGTTTGGATATCCCACAAAAATGACCCAATGTTCGACTATTGAGGAGCTGAAATGTAGATATTAGGAAATTTTCGGCATCTGACGCACAAAGTTACCAAAGGTTTCACCTTTTCTTACGGGGTAACTCGATTCGGGGGCTTAACCAACAAGAACTAATCCGAGCTAACCCAAATTAATGTAAAAAATAAATGTTCCACTTCACGTATAATAGCCCTCCGCTCGCTTAGCTCGCTCCGGGGCACAACCATACAAAATTAACCCAAACTAACTCAAGGCATGCCCAATACAAAAAGTCAGTCAAGAATGCAAATATAAGTTTTTTTTAATCTTGGGCATGCTTTTGGGTTACTTTGGGTTAGTTTTGTTTGGTTGTGCTCCCGAAGCGAGCAAAGGACCATGCGTACAACCATTTTTTAACATTTCAGCTCCTGAAAAGTCGAACTTTGGGACTTTCTTGTGGGATAACCAAACAATTGCTCAACATGATAATGGTCAAAAACGCCTTTTAAGAATATCTAAATATCATGATTTCAGTATATTGTATTCGTTGCTTGGCAACATGCAATAACTGTACGTACAACATTTCCGTCCTAGGACGGGAATATAACATTTCTGTCCTATTTAAACACCTTTTTTTTGTCAGATCTGGCGTTTATCAAAAGCAAGATTTAGCTGTAGTTTCCGTAGTTACGTAATAAACTTCAAGCTCGCTAGATTCAAAACTTGATATTATATTGAGTTTAAATTTAAAACACCGTTTTTATTTAGAGTCATATTTTTCTCTATTTTTATAAATACGTATTCTAATTATTAATATGCGTATGTGCAACTCGTAGGAAAAGCACATTCCTGGACGATTGTAGCAATTGCCACAATCGTCCAGGAATGTTTTGCTTTTCCTTCTAGTTACACAATATACTGTTTTACAAAATTCCATTTGTTGTTACACTGAAAATTTATCAAAAATAGGTATCACTTAATATTTTTTTTGTGTTTTCTATTTGATTCATTGTATTATAAATGTTTATATATTATAATCTGCACGGTATACTTTAAAGCGAAAAATATATATTTTGACATGCTCTATTTTCTAATAAATGTAATTTTTCTGTTACGTTATTAAAAACAAGCTGCCGATTTTCCATGATACAGGCATACTCTTAAGTGTTATCGGCAACAACGCCGCAGGGGCGGTAAGTAATACTATGGCTTGCCTACTATTTTATAAGAAAGGAAAGAAGAAGGGGAACAATGTTGGCGTGTTCATATTTAGTAAACAAATCGGTCTACTAATTTTTTATATGTCTTTGGTACAAAACAATGGGTATGACAAAATGAGCACAATTTTTATAGGGGAAAAACGTGCGCACTTTCCCATTGATAAAGTTTCCTTAAGCCATGACTTTGACATACATTGGCACCATGAAAAAACTCTACACATTGAAATACATAAAACATTTTACAGGTCATACAGCAGTTTAAAGAAGATACAAATACTGCGTTGGCAGCATCAGGTATTCGGGAAAATGCAATGAAAACTTTTAATACTGAGAAATGGCTGAATATACCATTAAGTAAATTAGTTGCCGCCTCCAGGTTATCAACCTCAACTAACACATCTGCTTCTTCATAATTCAGGGCTAATTGGTATTTAGCTTCTTCCATTGAGCCACAACTGCAAAATTAGTTAAATCGTAGAAAATACAACTTTATCAAAAAAATAAAAACATTCTTAAATATAACTTCAAAAGCTGTAGCGAAAGTTTAAGCCAAGTCCAGAGAGCGGTAATAAGTGGTATATACCAAAAGCAAATTAGCTGTTCCATGACGCCACAACTTCCCTTACTTTGGTTAAATCCGGGATCGCAAAAATGCATCGGTTAGTACACACAACTGTGGATTGTCTTTGGTACCAAGTACTAATTATTCCAGGCTGAAAATCGGCTTAAACGTTTTTATATTTCCTTACTTACCTTTTTTAAATTTTATTTACTAAATTTAATTGTTTCATATAATTTTGTGCATATTTTTGATCGTATTTCATATCTGCCACAATATTTGCTATAAGGTTATTGTTCCTTCTAGCAATGATTAACTTTTGGTGTAAAGATATAAAAGATCATTGCGGAAGGGACCATCTGAAGGGGGGTTTTCTTTCAGCAGGAAGTGTGTCCTGTACGTGTGCCATAAGGCTAATCACGTTCTTCCTTCTGGTGACCTCCAAGAAGTAGAAACTTTCGGGGAATAAGACCTTTATTTCATAAAATTTGTTTCCTTTTTGATCGATCATTTTTTTTTATGATAACTTTATAGGTTTATAAATCTGCTAGGCAAATAAAGATTTTGGGCGACTTTACTATTGAGCCTACACGAAATAGACAATACTATTGTTCCCTTAATGATATGTTGAGCACACACAATGTATTAAATATAGTAAAGGACCCAACTAGGAATAGTAATATTTCAGACCATGCATATATCAATTGATTCGGTACAAAATATTGTACTTAGCATTGATGGTTGCATCTTTGATCATAGGGCGCTGTTCGTTAGTCTTGAATTGGATTTCAAATTAAAAACACTCCTCAAACGATTGTGAGGAGGGTGTTTTCTGACAATAATATCAAATCCTTTTGCAATAGTATCCTCAATGAGAAATGGGTATCGGTGTTGCAGGAAACACAAGTGAACAAGGCATTCAATCATTTTCATGAGACATACTTAAATGGGTCCATCAGCCTGAGACGTACTTAAACGGGTCCAAAAATAACAATCTTAATTTTAAATTCAAAAAAATAACTTTTATTCAGTGCCGGGTTGCTATAAATGCACTAAAAAGTAAGTCAAGCACATATATTTATGATTTAAATGTTCCATTAATTCAATCGCTGAAAGATGTTTTTATTATTCCACTCACAAAATTGATGAACTCCTGTATCCAGGATGGTATTTTTCCCGACTGCCTGAAGTTAGCAAAAGTAATTCCGGTATATAAGAAGGGTGAGAAGACCAATATTAATAATTATCGCCCTATCTCATTAATTCCTGTATACGCAAAGATCTTTGAGTATATTCTGAAAAGTCAGCTTTATGACCACTTTGAGGCTAATGGTCTTTTTTCGGCAAGCCAATTTGGCTTCAGAACTGGCCGTTCTACAACAGATGCCGTGCTGGTGCTTCTGGAGTGCACAGTCGATGCCTTTGGGGAAGGTAGACATGTTAATCCTACATTCTGTGACCTATCAAGGGCGTTTGACTGGGTGTCCTACAACATATTGCTGGCCAAGTTCGAGCATTATGGACTGGACCGGAGTAGTGTCAGTTTGTTGAGTACCTACTTGAAAAACCGAGAGCAAAAGGCTCCATATTAGGGATGCAATCCCGCACTTTTTCCAATCCCGCGGGATTTTTGCTGGATTGATTTCGTAACAGCGGGATCCTGCGGGATCCCGCGTAGTTTATAGCTTTTCTATGGTATTCAAAATAATAAACTTTATTATGGTTATAATCAACTTTTTATTAAAAATACAAAAATCAACAACGCCTTACTTACTAATGATTGGCTAATTATGTTACCAGTTTGGCTACTTATTTATTAATAAAAGGTCCAGTCCAGAAACATAAAAAAAATATCAATATTTGGTAGAACTTTGTAGGTACTTTTGTACTATACTAGTTAACAAAAAATATTAATTCTAATCTTTATCTGAGGTAATAGTCAAAATCAGTCTTTTGTATTCACAAAGAGTATCATATGAATTTAGTTTACTAATAGTCTTTTAATTTTTCTTACTAAATTATTAATCGTAACGTTAGAAATATGAAATATTCAAATAATAGTCACAAATATGAAATAATCAGTCACTTCTCTTTTTGAAAATATGATCTTAAAAAACAAATGGCATCAATGGGTTTATCTCCCAACCTACTTCTTATAGAACTACATATGTAGCCAGCAGCGGCCGAAAAGGCTCTTTCTGCCTCTACACTTGTTGGCTTGATAGTTAATAAATAGTCGTGCAACAAAATCAAATATTTTCCTTTCACTCCACCTCGACGAGTGACGACTTGACGAATCGAACGACAACTGTGAACTGACTGACATGGGTGAGTGGGAGTGCTGAGTGACACTGACATGTCGCGGTGTGAGTGGTGGCGCGATACAGGCTAAGTGCGTGTATACGTGCAATTCAGACGCAAAACAGAAGATTGAACGGCAACGTCGCTCGTAAAATGCGTTGCTGAGTAGATTAAAGGCGGCAATTTGAATAAATTTGCACCGGCTGATGCTTGCGGATTCGCATTGCTGATCCGCAAGATATTGCGGGATCCCGCAGAGCCTAAATTTGAGCTGGATTCCGCTGGATCGCGGGATCCCACTTTGCTGGATTGCAATCCCTACTCCATATAATGGCAGAACTTCAAATGCTTGGGCCGAAGTTAGACACGGTGTGCCACAGGGGTCAACTAGGGCCACTGCTATTTCTAATATATATTAACGATATAAGAAAGCTTGCCCCCATTCAAGAGTTTTTCTCTTTGCTGATGACACCTCCTTGGTGGAGACAGATAGGGACATTGATGTACTGAATGAAAGGGGGTCTGGGGTAGGTTTCTTGGAGTATTCATGGATCCAACACTAAGATTTGAGGCTCATGTGGATTACTTGGCACAACGCCTCTTGAAGAGTATCTTTTTATTAAAGAGCCTGGCGCGAATGCTTCCATTGGCCTCGTTGCTGCAGACTTTTCATGCGGTATTCCAGTCAGTGGATGTGTATGCTATTCTGGCGGGGGGTCATTCTAGCCAAGTAAATCGTATATTTGCACTCCAGAGGACAGCTGTGCGTATTGTGGCAGGGCTGGGATACAGGGATGATGTTGGCCCAGCATTTGTTGATCTGGGTATATTAACCTTGCCTTGTAGATATATTTATGAGTGTCTTTTGCTTTGTTACAAAAATCAACACCGGTACACCCTAAATAAATTTTTCCACCAATATCCAACAAGGCCAGGTGACATTAGACCAGTATATCTGGGTTTGGACACGATTCTCTGTCAATTACTATGCGCCATCTCTGTATAACAGACTGCCGGTACAGTATAAGAATATGCCCGAGAATAGGTTTAAGATCTCAATTAAAAAAATATTGATTGAAAGAACCTTCTATAGCATCGACGAATTTCTGCAGTGGAGTTTCGTATAGAATGTAAAGCATAAGATTTTTTTAATGTGTTTTGTAAAATGTTATATAATAATTTTATCTTGTTAGTTCTAGCAATCTGTGAGGTTTATATGTGTAAAGTTTTTAATCTGTTTTAATGTAATTAGTTAGAAATAAGTCTTTTATATGACATGACATTGTATGACGTGAGTAAAAATCTTTTGTGATTTATTGGCTTTAAATATATTTGAACTTGAATTTTACATTTTCCCATTAAAAAATAATTTGAGACATTCAAGGATGTACTATGGAACTCCTGGAGAGACATTCAGATAATAACATTCAGCCAGCCATTAAAGGAGCTCTATAAATTAAAGCAGAGGTATCCCAAGACAAGGGATCTTTATAAGGTAGAAAAAAAGCAACATGTTAAATTAGTAAGTTGTAAAAAGCAATTTTACTAAAATCGAATAAACACGGCCGAAAACCCAATTACAAATGCTGTCTTTGTAAATTGTGTTGATATATTCCTACTTTGGAATAAACTAGAGATATACGGGAATAGCGGCCCTTTTCTTGCATGGTTATCGAGTTTTCTAAGGGACAGAAAACAATTTGTATACATCTCGTGCAGTGGCTGTTCCGGGAGACAAAGTTGGTATACATCAGATATGCTGTCAATCAACACTGATGTTCCCAAGCGCTCGGATTATATAAATTAACGACCTCACGGATAAAATAGATCCAAACTGGACCATGACTCTATTTGCAGATGATTCGCCGCTCACTGTGTTAACTGACAGCGAGAATATAGAGGGCCCGCAGTGTCGGCCTGGGGAGACTATTCTTCAGTGGTTCAACACTAATTCGCTTTTCCTCAATTGCCCTAAGGCTACCTATATGAGATTCCACACTCTACAGAATAAACAAAATTTAAGTATCACTCTGAAAATGGAAAAAGGTGCTATTTCCTGAGCAACATCCACTATGATTTTCGGATTAACTCTGAATGAGAATTTTACTTGGAATTAGAAATATTGTGACTTACTAAAATGCGCAAACTACTAAACACTGATCTGGATAAGTGGACATACAGGATATGATGGCAACGAAAGAGCTAATAACCTTGAGAAGCAAGTGTCCGCAACGGCCTTCATATGACCAGAACCAGTACTGAGAACAGCTTATAGCACAGCTAAAGAAGCCTTGTCCAGGTGGACACAACAGCATTCAAAGATGTCAGTGCATCTGCCATCAAAAATGAGAACTAGACAACTTCTTCAACTTGACAGCAGGTACATGCTGTAGTTAACATGTACAGGGTGGCTCAAGTTCGTGTCTATGTATGGGGAACTCGAAAACCGTAAGAGATACAGTGTCGGTCAAATTAAGGCAAAATTGCGCATTTAGGTTCCTAACAATATGCCGTTTAGAAAGTTTTAAAATTCCGAGTATTTCCGGAGATTTCCGGAGACATCAGGAAAAAACCGAAATTTTGAAAATTCGTTTTATTTTTTTCCTGGGCTTATTTAAAAACGGATTTCAAATTGAATTGCACTTTTGCATTGCCACTTTTTCCGCTCTATCTAATGATGGTATCCAGTTTGAAATCCGACGTTTCGTCTTTAAGGGATCATCATCAACTTTCTTTTTTTAAATACGAACTTTAATTTTTTTTATCGTTTTTCAGATGGTATTGGCGTTATTAATATGACTATGTGTTTTTATTTTTTTTTATTGTAATTTTTACGTACTTTTGAAATTTTTATATTCTATAAAAATATTTTATTTTGTTTTTTGTATTAAGTGGAAAATTGGAGCGTATTTAAAATAAAAAATAGTAAAATTATTTCTTATGAGAATATGGCCATGAACTATTACTCACTACTACTTAACAAGTTGCTTACTGCAAAGATAAAATATTCTCAACTTTTAACCAATTAAAAAATTTATTTAATAGAGAACATCAACAATTTATAATCATACTACGTGATACTAGAGGAACTTTGATAGAAAAACACCTATTGGAATTTTGCTTATATAAAATGCACTAAGCAACTTGTTTGAGTAATAGTTCATGGCCATATTCTCGTAAAAAATAATTTTACTATTTTTTATTTTTAATACGGGCTCCAATTTTCCACTTAATACAAATAAATATTTTTATAGCATAAGAAAATTTGAAAAGTAAAGTACCTACCTTAAATTATTTAAAATCACTCTAAAGCAAAATATATAAAATAAAAATAATAAAAAAATAATAAAAATGTAAAATAAATAAAAATCAAATAAAAACACATACTCATATTAATAACGCCAATACCATCTGAAAAACGATAAAAAAATTAAAGTTCATATTTAAAAAAAGAAAGTTGATGATGATCCCTTGGAGACGAAACGTCGGATTTCAAACTGGATATCATCATTGGATAGAGCGGAAAAAGTGGCAATGCAAAAGTGCAATTAGATTTGAAATCCGTTTTTAAATAAGCCCAGGAAAAACTAAAACGATTTTTCAAAATTTTTCAAAACTTTCTAAACGGCATATTGTTAGGCACCTAAATGCGCAATTTTGCCTTAATTTGACCAACACTGTATCTCTTACGGTTTTCGAGTTCCCCATATATAGACACGAATTCGAGCCACCCTGTACACTGGTCATTGCAGGCTAAAAAGCCAAGATTGAACTTTCCGAGGAAATGGAATGACGCTTGTGCTTGGAGACCGAAGAAACAATAGATCATATTTTATTCCACTGTCTAGCAATGGAAAGAACCAGACAAATAGTGTTTAGAAATTCTCAAATTACACTTGTAGATTTGAAAACTATTGTAAACGATTAGTTTTTAGTAACACGTTTTATTTCGCCAATACACCTTCGCCAGTACAGTTATCATAATTACATAACGCCATGAGTCGACTCTGCTATCGTACAATAACTATATCTACGCCTTATTTCTAATCTATCTATATACTCCGTATTATATAACACCATGACATTTTACTACTGCGCCATTCGTTTTCCAGGGTTGTCACGTCCTCGCCTATTTGAACGTCGCACGTCGCCTCTCCAAAATTTGCTTGTTACACTATTTATCCCAGAATGCGAATCGGCTTCATCAAAAGGATCGAGCCTCTAGCCTAGTAGAAACCACATATGTGAGCCACAATAGATCAGGGGTAGCAGTGTAGGGCTCCATCTAGGCTCACTCACGTGTACGAATACGAATACAAAGTTATATGCTTCATTGCAGGTTTCTATTAAAAGAGATGTAGCATTAAGCTTTTTTTTGTATCTGCTAATATGGCAAAGTATGCCCCTAAGGCTTTATGTAATAAAAACGGGTAAGTATCTTTAGATTCCTTTCCATCTTCTTAATAAACGAAGTTATCATAGACTTTTATTTAAGTAGGCGGCTTTATTCTAGGTCTTATAGACTCGCTTAAAGGGAGGAAATCAAATTTAACAATTTTAAACTTACGAGAATAGATAGAATAATACGGTTAACAGAGGGTGGTTACTTCTGTAAGGCTGGTATACTGGCAGCCTTTGCCTTGTGGCTGGCAGAAACCATCCAAGACTCATTTAGCTGAGCCATTCATCTTCTGTCTAAAACTTTAGGATTGCTTTGGCACTCAAGACTAGAACTGGATGAACACTGACATGGCCACGAGGATCGTCAGTATGTGGGAAAAAACTTCAGATCTAATATTACAGTAATAATTATCACTTTTCTATTTCCATGTTTCCCCCGCAATTTTTGTTTCTAACTTTCATTAGCCCGTTCCTGCCCGTCTATTAACAAATCATTAATTTGGTTATCATTAATTTTCTTTCTGTTGGATGTTATTATATGTTCCTATCTTGGTTAAGATTGGTTTAGTATTATCTATTTTCTTCGGGTCTCTTTCTCTATAGAATAACGAATACGCTGCTTTCCTTTGCCAGTGAGGATATTTCACTAAAAATCCTATCTATTGCTTTATTATATTTATTGTTATTCTAAAACATCAAAACGTCACAATGTCAAGCCATTTCATTCTATCGTCGAACCAGAGTCATTGTCAGTGACACAGTTCCAAACTATAAAAAGACTATTTTAAATGGCAATGAAAGCTTCCGTTTTATTACCGCTTGTTACTTGTTCCTTCTTTTACGATCAAAATATCTATGCTTATAAACGGGCCATAACTTTTAGTCTATTACTGTGAATGGAAATTCGTGTAACAATGTAAACATTGTAAACTATCAATGGCGGAACTATATAATATTGGCCCCTTAACTTAAATCGGGGGTCTTCACTCCGACATACCTTTCTTTTTTACCACACGCAAGGAAGAAATAAAAACGAACAAAGTCACTACCTACTACGTAATAAGTTCCATCCTGACATTTACTTTATTTTCAACACACCAATTATTGTCTTTATCAATTTGGTAAAATTCAGCATTTGACCTAAAATGTGGCTCAAGGTACAGTCTGGATACTATTTTTCGGCAATAATGAGATTCGAGCTTAGATAGTGTACTAAAAATGCTTTTAAATTTTCTCTTTCTTTATCAAATCTTAAGTCTTTTTTCTGGGAATAATATTACCATGATTTCCTGTCATGCTGCCATCACTTTTACTGGGACTTTTTGTATCACTTTTAATCCATGCAGATATTGTCCTTATTGAAACTCCTAAAGTGTTGCAAAACAAAGTCTTGCTTACGCAAAATTATTAATTTGCTTTATTTAGAAAATATTGGTACGATACCGATCTTTGGCTTGGATGACACATCATTTTAATTTCCAAAACTTTTTAAACATTTGTTCTCGGTCCTCATCACTTATTTTAAAGCAATGGATTTTTGTAGTCCCGAGTCGTTGCTCTTGACATCTCAAAAACCTTCGACCGGGTGTGGCACCAATCACTTCTGGACAAACTCTCAGCTTTTGGCTTTTCACCGGCTCTACATACACTATTGTCTAGTTTTTTGGATAAAAGGAGTATTCAGGTCGCTATCGATGGTGTCTCGTCCGAGGCATTTGCCATCGATGCTGGTGTTCCGCAAGGTTCGGTTTTGTCTCCAACCTTGTTCCTGCTGCACATAAAGAACCTTCTAAAGCTTACTGAAAACCCTATTTACAGCTATGCAGCCGATAGCAGTCTTGTATCATTCTTTTCTTCTGACAAACCATTATCATCGGCCACTCTGGGGCAACTAAGAAGACCACAGACTGACTCAAGCAATCGGCACTTAAACACAATTCTTGAATCGGGATCCAACAATCTTGTAAACTTCAATGCAAAAAAGGCACAGACTGCTGTGTTCTCCCGGAGAAAAACTAAGGGAAACTACCATCATCATCATGGAGGGGAAAATCCTTTCTCCATCCTCCAATCTTTCGCTTCTTGGAATAACCGCAAGCACTAACTTTTCATGGGATACGCATATCCGAGGTCTCACCAAGTGTGCCTTTCAAAAATTGGGTGTACTTTTCCGTGCCAAAAAATACTTCAGCTCCCATCAGCTGCTTACACTCTATAAAGCGCAAATCAAACCTACTCTGGTGCATTGCTCTCACATTTGGAGTTGCTCCCAAATATACTCTTGCGCTCTTAGACTCCATCCAGAACCGAGCTGTTGGACTTATTAACGACGAAACACTTACTCGTTCCCTTCACACCTTGGAACATAGGCGGATTGTGGGTGATCTCTCCCTTTTTTACCGATATTATCACGGAAGGTGTTCGACCGAACTGAAAACTCTGATTCCCTACGGTGCCAGCTTTGTTCGTTCCACACAACGAGCTAGAGGCTCTTATCCATATGCTCTTCAACAGAGCATACCCAGAACCAGCCTCTACCAAAATTCTTTCTTCTGGCATGTGACAAGCATCACTCCTTGCCAACCAAATTGTTTCCTGTTAGCTACAGTCTAAACATATTTAAGAAAAGAGTCCATCGTTATCTTTCCTCCTCGCCGTTTCCTACTTGCAGTGCCCATTAGGGTATTATAGGCAACGCCTTTGTAAGTGAACTGAAAAAAAAAATGTTTTGATACATTTACACCTATCCTTTAAGGTGCTCTTTGATTTTTTTTTATTTCAAACTCTTTAGCTTTTCTGCCTGTATAGTCCAAACCGTAGTCTCGTTTTCTTTTTTTAGCCTTGAACTTCCACTCTTGAGGACTGCTAAATTTTCTCCTTTTTCTAAGTTTTCTGTCAACGTCTTGGTTACCCTAATCATCATCCGGGGAGATATTTTCCTGTTCTCTTTCCTCCAATTGATGACCTTAATCACTCACTTCATTTGCTACTTCTTCATCATCATCGGTCAAATAATTTTCTCTTTCTTCTTCTTCTACTTCAAAACTTATATCACTATCTTCCGTTCTTTCAAAATCTCTTTTTTCATTATACTCCCGTTATTTCTATTTTGGTGTCGGATTGACTCAATTCCAACAAGTTTTTACTTTGATATTCATTATTATCTGTTCTACTAACGCTCTCTCTTTTTTCCAATTTTTATTACGGCCAATATAGACCAGTGTATCTAGGCCTTTGGTATAGGCCAACCAAGAACAAATTAACATAAAGCTGCGACCACCCAAAAAGGATAGTACTAGTCGTCCTTTGTAACATACTAAAAGTCCCCATTGATCTCGTTGACCAAAAGGCTTCAAAATCAGTCCGCCATCTTGAAAAATGGTACTTTTTTTTATAAATTTAATCAGGTCTCGAGAAATCAACCATCCAGAATTCCAAACTTTTTTCTCCGATATTGATGCGAAGTATGGAGATATTGCTTATATCTATGTTCGTTGGCTTAGTACAAAAAAAAAAAGGTTGAAGCGATGTTCGAGCTCAAAGAAGCAATTAAAATGTTCGTGGCTGGCAGGGGAAGATTTACTGCCATCTTCGATGGCCAAGAATAGATCAGTGAATTTAGCTTTCTGACTGATCTCACTTTGCATCTGAACGAGCTGAATATGCAGCTATAAAGCAAGGAAAACCTTATACACAACTTGTATGACAATATAAAATCCTTTGAAGCTAAGCTACAACTGTGGAAATATGCAGCTACAGAAAAAAGATTCGACGCACTTCCCGAACTTGTCAACATGTAATTATAGTGAGGTGAACAAATATATACCTACAATAACTAATTCATAAGAAGTGTTTACTTAATAAACTTGTTCGCGATGCCTTTCAGTGTATCCGTTGAGCCCAAGAAATTTACGAACGAAACTCATAGATCTGCAGTGCATTACTGAATTAAAAAAAAAAAAGGTAAAACTTGGACCTTTTTAATTTTTACGCAAAATATACGGACAATAGTTTTCTCGAATGAAACATGTCAAATAAAGAAATAGCGGACTCGCAACTTGAAAATGGTCTTTGCATTGCTAGGTCCAAGACATCGAGAAACTTGTTAAAGATAATAATGCCAGAAATCTCACAAAAAAGCTACCAGCGTATTAAGCTACCATAAATTTTGATTATCATATCTAAGTTTTACATTGCAGCTCGCCGGGCCATAGGGATACCCAAATCTGGCCCTTGACAATAAAAGGTCGAAGACCCCTGCACTAAATGGAGAGCTCGCACGAGACAATTTACTTATGTATTTAAACTATTACCCAAAATATGCCTACCAATTTATGGGTATTGTTAGGTCTTCTTTAAATAAAAGACAGACCCATTAAAAATACGAATAAATAGACCCTTCCTTCCAATAAGGGCAAGTTGACGGAGACCGCGGCTGCCAGTTTTCTCGGAGCGGTTTACAAGAAACTAAATGAGGAATTTTTTTGTGGCGGGGGTATTCTTTGATCCTTCGCGAGCCTTTGATACTTTGGACATCAACTTTCTTCTGATTAACCTTTATGCTAATGGGCTGCGAGAAGAAACCCTGTACTTGCTGGCATTCTGGCATTTACTTTATTTTCAGCACACCAATTGTCTTTATCAATTTGGTAAAGTACAGCTTTTGACCTAAAATGTGGCTCAAGGTACAGTCTGGATGCTGTATTTCGGCAATAACGAGATTCGAGCTTAGGTAGTGTATTAAAAATGCTTTTAAATTTTCTCTTTCTTTGTCAAATCTTAAGTTCTTTTTTCTCGGAATATTATTACCTTGATTTCCAATCAAGCTGCCATCACTTTTATTGGGACTTTTTGTATCACTTTCAATCCATGCAGATATTGTCCTTATTAAAACTACTAAAGTGTTACAAAACAAAGTCTTGCTTACGCGAAATTATTCATTTCCTTTATTTAGAAAATATTGGTACGAAACCGGTCTTTGGCTTGGATAACACATTTTAATTTAAAACTTTTTAAACATTTGTTCTCGGTCCTCATCACTTACTTTAAAGCAATGGATTTTTGTAGTCCCGAGTCGCTGCTCTTGACATCTCAAAAGCCTTCGACCGGGTGCGGTACCAAGCACTCCTGGACAAACTCTCAGCTTTTGGCTTTCCACCGGCTCTACATACACTATTGTCTAGTTTTTTTGGATAAAAGGAGTATTCAGGTCGCTATTGATGGTGTCTCGTCCGAGGCATTTGCCATCGATGCTGGTGTTTCGCAAGGGTCGGTTTTGTCTCCAAGTTTGTTCCTGCTGCACATAAATGACCTAGTAAAGCTTACTGAAAACCCTATTTACAGCTATGCAGACGATAGCAGTCTTGTATCATCCTTTTCTTGTGACAAACCATTATAATCGGCCACTCTGGGACAACTAAGAAGACAACAGACTGACTCAATCAATCGACACTTAAACACAATTCTTGAAACAGGATCCAACAATCTTGTAACCTTCAATGCCAAAAAGGCACAGACTGCTGTGTTCTCCCGGAGAAAAACTAACTACCTTGACATCATCATGGAGGGGGAAATCCTTTCTCAATCCTCCAATCTTTCGCTTCTTGAAATAACCGCAAGCACTAACTTTTCATGGGATACGCATGTCCGAGGTCTCGCCAAGTGTGCCTTTCAAAAATTGGGTGTACTTTTCCGTGCCAAAATAGTATATTATGATATAAGTGTATAAGAGGGCCTTTAAAGCACGCGCGACATATTTCAAAACACGACGCGCAGCGGAGTGTTTTGTAAGTCGCAAGGGCTTTAAAGGCCTCTTATACACGTATATCATACGCTATTTTTTTATTACGAATGCACTATAATCTCAAAAATGTTTTAAATATTAAACTAAGGGAAATATTGACGAATATATTAATCTGTCACATTTGACATGATCAAATGTTTCTATAGCAACCTTTAAAAAAGTAGGCGCATCATAAACATCATTTTAAGCACGCTGCAGCGTGCGATAATCGTTGATTATGATGCATGCGTAATAAAAAATACTTTAGCTCCCATCAGCTGCTTACACTCTATAAAGCGCAAATCAGACCTATTCTGGAGCATTGCTCTCACATTTGGAGTGGCTCCCAGACATACTCTAGCGCTCTTAGACTCCATCCATAACCGAGCTGTTAGACTTATTAACGACGAAACACTGAACCGTTCCCTTCACACCTTGGAACATAGGCGGATGGTGGGTGATCTCTCCCTTTTTTACCGATATTATCACGGACGGTGTTCGACCGAACTGAAAACTCTGATTCCCTACGGTGCCAGCTTTGTTCGTTCCACACGACGAGCTAGAGGCTCTTATTCATATGCTCTTCAACAGAGCACACCCAGAACCAGCCTCTACCAAAATTCTTTCTTCTGGCATGTGACAAGCATCACTCCTTGCCAACCGAACTGTTTCTTGTTAGCTACAGTCTAAACATATTTAAGAAAAGAGTCCATCGTTATCTTTCCTCCTCGCCGTTTCCTACTTGCAGTGCCCATTAGGGTATTATAGGCAACGCCTTTGTAAGTGGAGTGTAGGTGGAAAAAATTCCTATAGACCCATTTACACCTATCCTTTAAAGTGCTCTTTGATTTTTTTTAAATTTCAAACTCTTTAGCTTTTCTGCCTGTATACTCCAAACCGTAGTCTCCTTTCCTTTTTTTTAGCGTTGAACTTCCATCTTGAAGACTGCTAAATTTTCTCCTCTTTTTAAGTTTTCTGTCAACGTCTTGGTTACCCTATCATCATCCGGGGAGATATTTTCCTGTTCTGTTTTGGCCAATTGAAGACCTTAATCACTCACTTCATTTGCTACTTCTTCATCATCGGTCGAATCATTTTCTCCTTCTTGTTGTTCTACTTCAAAATTTAGATCACTATCTTTCGTTCTTTCAAAATCTCATTTTTTATTATATTCCCGTTATTTCTATTCTGGTGTCGGATTGACTCAATTCCAAGAAGTTTTTAATTGGATGTTCATCATTATCTGTTCTACTAACGCTCTCTCCTTCTCCCAATTTTTATTACGGCCAATATTATATGTATTACGGTTAACCTATTTTCATTCTGCACTATTTTCCATCGATCATCTTCACCTTCAATAATATTATTGGCGAAACCAGTTGAAATTTCAATAAAACTATCAAATAATATACCACCGTTATTATTTAAAAATTCCTCTGTCAATCGGCATTCCTCCTCACAAATCATAATAATTTCTGCTATCTTCAATATCATCGTACTTTTCAGGCTACTGATCCTTAAAATTACCAAGTTAATTAAAAAAAGGCAAACATAATGAAACCAATTTCTGTAATTATTCAACTATGCATCACTCCGCTCGTACACTAAAAAAGACATATGTGTAAATGGCACAACTACCTAAGTGGTTTAAATTACGTTTTTAGTGTCCCAAAAAAATGTAGTAACGAAATCTGTACTTACCTTGTTGCAATAAAAATAACAATATTATATTTAGTAAACACTCAAAACATAAAAAATTGGATCAGTAAGTTGGAAACGTGAATCCGATACGTTTAAGCCACAAACATACTCAGACAGACAGAAACATATTTCTTTTCTCCAATTTTAGCGACATATACTGACATTCTTTCAAACTCAAACAGGATCCTACATAGATTTGAGGTACAGCTAACAGATGCCAACCAATGTCTAAAATTTAATATTTTGGACTTATACATTTTCACAGTAAGCCGACGATATATCTATAAATACTAAATTTATAAAACTATGGAGAAATTTTGTATAGTTCTTGAAGTGCAAGCTTCTTTAGGGACGTTTAACCTATTTTCCCTGGACATTAAATTAAATTAAGCATCACGCTAATTCGGGTAAGTCAGCTCGAGTCGATTTCAGTCAAGCGAGAGAGAGAAACAGTCAGTAAAAAGCTTTTTAAAATTTTATTTGGATCGTGCTGCACATCTTGTCTGTAATATATTAATTCGAATAATCATCTATCTAACTGCCAAATTAGAAATATAAACACATAATAATTAACTATTAAATAATATGTAGACCGCCGGACTGTATACTTATACTTGTTTTTGACAAAAGCTTTCAAGTGAAATCTGATGGCTCAGAGGTAAAGTGCTTGCTTTACATGTGGGAAGCATCTGGGAGGTATCGGTGTTTGGTGTTCACGGCATCTCCAACTTTTAATTTTAAGAAGTTTTTAATATTGCTTTGTTGACGTTTTCACTTCTGTCATGCAGTCTTAAGCACATACCTGTTTTTTAATACCCTACGAATTACCCAATTAATTAATTTTACAGTTTAATAAAAAAGAGCATGCAAAACTTATAACTCCATCAATGAGTTTTATTTAGGTTATAAAATCTCCTCCAATAATCAATTTTATAATTTAGCTTAGCATAACCCTTAAATTTCCTAGTCAAATTCCTAAGAAGAAAAACTATATCGACATAATCGTCGATATAGTTTCCGGCAAAACTATATCGACATTAACAAACGCAAAAACATTTTTTTGTTTCTCCTGTAAAAAAAAATGCTTTCCAGAGGTAATCGGTTTTACAATTAAGGCGACGATCTCTCAGTAGAACATTATTAGTGGTAAGTGAGGCAATGTGATTTAAGTCTGAACTTTTAATGGCTTTTCAGACTTTCCAGGCGCATTCTTTAAAATTTGAATTTAGAGGTAATGTTTGAATTCAGACATCAAAAACTATGTGTAAAGTTTAAAGTCAGAGTTTTGAGATTAAAGTCTTAATCCAGACTTTAAAACCTGAAAATTTTGCAAAAATTATATTTATACATTTAATACTTTTAATTTTGCATCAGGACCTATATGTATAGATTTTCGTTCACCTTACATTTTAATGAAAATGTGACGCCTCCAAAAGCGCCCAATATGTACATAAAATAAATGAGAATAGTTTAACAACATTAGAAAATACATGTAATCTAGACGAAAAAACATAAAATAATGTGGATATTGACAAAAATCCAATACTGAATTATTTTTAAGCAAACAAGCAAATTTTAGGAAATTGCCTAGATAAAATCCTATATATTCGTTTTGTAATTATAAATTATTCTATGAGCTTAATAATATCTAAATATGAAATATTGGTTAATGAAGAATCGATTCGAAATCTGTTTATACAAATAAATAGCCATTTACATATCAAAACAAACATCGTGGCGCCAGCTGTCAATCAAACTATTATTCGGCGTGCTTTCAGCAGACTGGTTTGGACTAGTTTCCGTTTTCGTGTTCAAGTTATGATACATTGAAATGCGATGTACAGGGTGCGGCGATTCTGATTTGAATTTCAACCTTTACTTTATTTAGCACGAAGAATTTTGCTGGCCAAAAATTAAAAATTGTTAGCCGAAGAGGTTTTCTATTGTTAAAAGCATGGTAAACGTTTGCTTAGATACGAAATTTTAAATAAAACTTGAATTATAAAAAGTTATGTCAAAAAGCGATTTACAAGTGAGATGATGAGTAGGATTAACATAACCGGGAGATATATTATAAAGGCGCGGTTACATGGCACGTAATTGGGCGAACTACGAAGGTAGTGCGTGGTTAGCATTGGCTTGCCACTTTGCGAAGTAGGTATGTCAAAACGGTACATGGTGCGTACCGATTCGTGACGTATTTGGCTCGTTCTCAAAATGTGGAACCGAAATCAGTGCTGCAACAACGACCATGGATGTAGTCAACAAACTATTGCATTCGTTGGCTTGTGCATTATTTATTCAGAAATGACAATTTACAAAATGAATTGAAAACCCCAAAAATGTGTGTGATGACATCGTACATGAGCGATAGAGACAGGTAAGTAAAAATCAGGCTTTTAAGTTGTATACCTAACCTAAATTAGGACTTTACCTTGCCTAACCTAAATTAGGACTTCTGTTTCGTCTTTGGTCGAGTCAACACGTCGCGTAAGCGGCTGTTTTGTCGCCATTGGCACATACCATTGAGTGAACACGTAGCAAACATTCAGTGATCGTTTTTCTCCACGACAAAGATCGGGCGTACTAGCCAGAAAAATACCCATTCACGCCAGTACTCAGGCCGGGGGGATGTTCCCGTGGGACCATTTTTGCCTGTGCCAGAATTAAAAACGCATGGTTGTGAGAGTTTGGAATGTTCATAGGTACATACCCGCCATACTGAAGATGCCACCAGCTACGCCCGGGCGGTGGTCGTTTCTAGATGAATGCCGTCCAGGAAAACCAACACTCAAAGGACTACCACCACTAACCTAAATTCCTACCTAGCCTAAAATTGCTTTTAGGCTATGCCTATAGTAGTGATTGAGGTTATGAATATTTTAACAAATGACTATACATTTGTTTACGATAAAGCAGATACAGTGAGTTTAACATGTAGAGTTTTTAAAATAGCATTCAGGATAGTTTGTAAATTTTGTAGAATGGCAGCATCCGACTGCGAGTTTGTATTGATAAAAGTTGAACCTTATAATCAAAAGCATAAGAATGAGTGGGCCAATCAATCAAAGACAACACTGGCAATTACTTGCGACTTCTAGCTGCAGGTGAAAGTTACAGATGTTTGAGCTTCCTTTTCAAAGTTCCCACGCAAATTGTTTGAAATTGTGTTGAGGAAGTATGTAAAGCTTAATCCTTAGAACTAAGGGATGAAATGAAGATATGTATATTGTTTCAGTTAACAATATCTAGGTGCATATTTTTTTATTCTAACTTATACGAAAATACAAAATCGTTTTTTACTTTTGAAATATGTTCTATGAAAAGAAGCTCCAGCTCTGCATAGGTAAATTTGTTTCGTTGTTATACGCTCTTGGAATCTTTTAATAATTTAGAGCAAGTTTGAATCTATGATTCGTTTTTAAACATTTTTTAGTGAAGCAAAACCATGACATTTTTAGGTTGCCAAAAGATCCTCGCGTTAGACGATGTTTCAACTTTAAATTTATGTTAATCTCACTTTATTCCCTCGGATTACATACACCCGAAGGTAAGAGAAGGTGTGCTCAAATTAAAACCACGAAATGTCCCCGTCAATTACTGTAAGCTTATTAAGTTCATAAAACTACATAATATGGCATACAAATTACTGTAACGCAATTAGCCAATTGCTTACCAACCGGTCCAAATATGCCTGGTTCACTCAGCGGTGTTAATATTGCTAGGTATGGGTCGTAGAGTTGATGCTAGTTGGGCGAAGGCGCCACTAAATTTTCTAGCATGAATGTATAAATGACTTTTAAGCATTGCATTTAGGGTAGTAAAATTTAGAAAAGTACCCTATCTAAGAATAATGAGAATCCTGAAAATAAATTGCCTAAACTCAACTCCACCTCGACATCAGCGTACCAATATAAACATCAAAAATACCCTACTTAAGCCATTTATTTGGAGAATAAATATATTCTGAGACATTACGTACACAGGAGAACATTTATTAGGTCTCACACCTCATTGAGATTACAGTATCGCATTTAAAATAATTCTTTAAAACAAGTCCCAAGATCATTAACCCTTAATCTTAAATTCTAAATTATCAATACTACCTAACTAAAACCTAAATTTGTAAAGTTCTGAGTAAGAACTTTACAAATAGAACGCCCTAAACAAAGATTAATCCTCTAAATAAAAAAATTATAAATTAATCCCCTGACAGCGATAATATCAGTAGACAAATAAACAGTTAAAAATATGTTAAATCAAGTAAATTAACCTTTGAAGGAAATATATGGTCAGTGAAGATCTACAAGGGGAAATCGAAGTGAGCTCAATTCGGTAACCTGCTTATGGACAAAAATCTAAAGTGGTAGTTATGTAAGACGGTCTAATGTCACTGGGCGTACAGCAAATTACAGTTAGTATTGAGTATACACAATATAAAACGTAAAGCAAATACATATCATAATGTTAGCAAGACATTTGCTAACCGAGAAAATATCAAATGCGATAATGAAGAAAGTAAGTGTTAATAAATCAAATAACGGTAGGAAACGGTAATAGTTGTGATAAAAGTTAATAAACGACACTTAAAGTCACTGAACACTAAGCATTTAGATGAATGTACGTAATACAAAAAAATAAATCAGATAAATTACAGCTATTTTACCAAGATATTGTCTAATCAAGATAATATCAGATTAATTAATCAAATAACGACAAGTTACGGTAATAGAGACAATAAAATATAGTAAAATTCATTTAAAGGTATGTTCGATAAAAATAAGATAAGTAATTATAGGGCCTACTTGCATGTCTTTTTTACCTGCTCAGACGGAATTGGAATTCCCAGCAGTTAGTTGCTATTACCTAATCTAAACGGCTGCTTGGCTGCCCCAATTAAGGCATTTTACTGCTTCCTGTGAAGCTGCACGTCACACCATGCGGTCAGCCATCCCTTCGACAAAAAGGTCTCAAACGAGCAGGAATGAAACTTGAAAAACTCTCTAGGCCAGGGAAAGACCGGACGGAGGATGGAGGTTCAGATCCGAGGAAGGGCCCTTTGTATAGTAGGTTCAATATAAATCGTATATAAATGTTTATAAAAGTAATTCTGTCATTTTCTGTCAATATGTTTCTCTGAGAAAGAGAGATGAGATTTAATTCGGGTTTTGCCAGGAAAGTTTTAAGGTTAATTAAGCAAGACTCAGTTATTAAGTGGTGTCCATAGGACATAATGACTCAACTTTTTCTTCACTATATGGTACTCCTCAGGCTTCATTATTAAAATGAGAAAGCAGGCAACATCTCCGACATTGCTATTACATTTGTTTTTTTTTTCTTAGTATCCAAAAATACTATAGCGCAGAAATGGTTTTTGACTTTCTGAGATAACTAACAACCGTCTCGAAACTTTTGAGACACGTTATATAATAACAGCATTCTTAAAACCTGCTAAAATCAATTTATTCCATTAAAGAAATAGCGCATACCGCAAATAGTTTAGGTTTCATAAGATTTATAGATTTCAATTGCATAAAGTGTTAAATGTCAATGTATTTTATCATACCAGAATTAATTAATACCAGACAATAATTTACATTATTTAGTCTTTTTTCGATTAATAGTTAAAGTGAATGTATGCATAATTTCTTCACTTTTAATTGTCAGACTATACGGAGTGGCTTAAGCAAAATTATACCTGGCTTAATAATCAATATTAATAAGATAATATAAATGATTTAATAACGGAGCAAGTAGTGTTGCATTGTTTAAAGATTTTAACACTTAAATGAATTGCATTATATAGGAGTAACATCGGTTTATGTGCACCTGCACATTCTTGCTAAAATTTATATCATAATTGCAGAGTTTTTCTAGACCCCTGGTATGCTCTAATGATATTTCTGTAGTTGCTATATGGTTTCACTCGGGTTTCAGTGTTTATAATGACAATAATTGGTGAACATTTTAAAAAATAAAAAAACGCTTAAAAATTGATAGTTTTAACGAAGGAGAAAATATTAAATAGCAGGCAATCAATGCAAAGGAAGCACTACTACTCATGAAATCCAAAGCAATGTATGAAAATTTGTATTTCAAATATCATAAGTGGTGTGCATAAAAGCACGAATATATTTCAAAAACGACCGATGACTCCATTTTGGCATATTTTAAAAGCAAATTTAGTTCCTTTAAAGGGGATAGATATAGCTAAATTTCCAAGCGTAATACCTTATTTAAAACGAAAACCTGAATAGATGCATCGGTCAAGCGGTGTTCCAAACGGATGTACCTATTGAGCAGGTTGGAACACCAGAAGTAAATTCGCGAGAAGTAAGGTAGCGAGTGAATCACACAAATCGGCCAGTAAAAGAAGAAAATAGCACTACTGTAATTAATAACATTCACAACGTTACAATCGTGGCTAAATATTTAGGTTATGAAACTCTTCTTCTTATACAGGGCTACCGTATTGGATAATAGCGGAGTGAATATACAAGGAATTAAAAGGAATGAAGGTCAGCGATCTTCAACAGTAGTGGAAGTTTACCTGTGAGAATTCCAAGATTTCCGTTGCAAAAAAAATTAAAGAAGGTTCCAGTGGCAACCCTTCCACATCAATTGACTGTGCAATTAAGAAAGCTAGCGAACTTTTCAGCTTGACCACTTTTGGTAATTAATGTCAATTACAATTATGATTCTCAAAATTCATTTTAATAACATTAGTAAGAATCGTATTCTAATCATGTAGCTAGTTAAAATGTGTGTTCTTTTCAGCAATTTGGATGAAGAATTATTTTGATTGTTCTAATTATATTATTGTAAATTATGGCTACTTTATTGTACTAGTACAATAAAGTGCCACTTTATGTCCGTACTGTATAATAACAATGCAATCGAACAGAAAATACTTTACAAAGTTTCGCGGGACCATCAGACTAGTCATGGCCTCGACCTTAACAAGATCGAAATCGAGCCTAGTTTTACCAATAAAGCACAATCCCAAGGCCAAGAGGTAGGTATAAAGTCATAATGTGACTATTAGTTTTATTACTGTCTAAGTATGATTTTCTTCTATACATCACTGTGAAAACAGAAGGTACAAAAAGGCTTTTTGTGGTCTGTGCTTTTACCGAAATTTCAGTTGCTGCAGAGAAAGGGTAATATCTAATTTTCTGTTAGTCTTTGTGATAGCAAAGCATATTCTAATATACGGCTTTACATATCTAATAAACTCCTTAGTGCTGCTACTTAATATAGGTATCTAGCCAATATGGCTCGAACAAGGGTTGCTGAAAATTTCGGAATTCAGAATCGTGGCTTATCTAGTTTTTCTAACCTTAATCTCGATTTCAAGGCCATGCAAGAAACCTAACCTAATATCAAGGGTATTAGGGAATTAGAGTATGTAGTATATCTAAATTATATTTTGTCCCCGATAGATTATTTTAAAATAATTCCAACAAATCAATGAACAAGACGAACACAATAAAATAACTCTAGTTAAAATTCGTAATAAAAGATTCCCAGAAAAATATCTCGTACAGAATGCAATAAAATAAAAATATTTTT
The DNA here is from genome assembly GCA_016904865.1 of Pissodes strobi. NCBI lineage: Eukaryota > Metazoa > Arthropoda > Insecta > Coleoptera > Curculionidae > Pissodes > Pissodes strobi. The sequence continues at coordinate 50,356 of MU186996.1, forward strand.
TCTGTGAGTTCAGTTTAGTTGCAGTATCAATTAACTGGCTTTTCCTGTCATAAAAAAATTTAAATTAGTTTGGTGAACATATTAATAAATGAATAATCAATTTATACTGGGAAATTTTTATGTGCATGATGTCACCTTGCTGTTAGTGATGAGGTACACTAAGTTAATTAAGAGTATCTTATAAAAGTGATACAGAGTTTTATAATAAAAATTTAGAAATTGTAGAACGTACAGTAAGTGAATTAAATGAAAGAAATCTAACAACTCTCCAACAAAGTGAAAAAAGTAAAAAAAAAAACATTTCAGATTTTAAACTGTGAATTTATACCTTAAAATCTATATTTCGAGATTTTTAACTCACTCTAAAGACTGTCTTCAACATTTGTTTAATGCATATACTTAAAAATCTGAATTAAGAAACCAACATTTGAATTCAGACAAATATTATCATATAAGAGGACGTTATGGAGATTCAGAAAACTGTAGAATGCATATTATGAAATATCAGGATTATCGAATCCGATTATCCATTTTAGATGAATTAAAGCACAAAAAAATACAACTCGCCCACAAATATATCCCAGTTCCGAGATTAAAATTTGAATTAAGATTCTAATCTATGGATTTAGGTTTTTAATTTCGCATTAAAACGTTAAAGCTGAATTGGAAGATTAAACTTTGAATTCAGATCAGCAATTTTCCTATACATGGTGTTACACGGTTTAGGTATTGTAAGATGTACAGTATGGAATTTCACGATTATCTTAACCGATGATCCTATTCAAGTGGATTAAACCAATAAAATGACTTACAACTCATTAACAAAGTGAGCGAAGTCAAAGAAACTTGACAGACAACTAAGAAGATAAAAGCTAGGAAAACGTAAAGGTGCTATTATTAATTCTGTGAGACATTTCAGACCTTAAGTCTGCGTTCAGAGATTAAGATCTGAGTTTAAGTCTGAATTAACACTTTAATCTATGAATTTAGATTTTAAACTCCATATCCAATTTTTAAAGACTTTGAATATACACTTTAGAGTTTGAACTAAGAGATTAAAGTTTGAAGTCAGGATTATATTGTCACGTATAGAATATTTGTATGTATTGTACTGTTACGACCTGTATGCCGTGACGCCACGCCTTGGTTGGCGTGCTGGATATATAGCTCAGATTCTGGATCAGTCTACGTCAGGTAAGAAGAGAGGATAAAGAAAGTACTTTAGTTAAAAACAATAACAATGGCTATTGGCCAAAGACTTAATGAGAAAACAATAACAATGTCTATTGGTCAGAAACGTAATGAGTTAACACTATACACGATTATTAAGGTGCACATGCCCTCTCGATTAAGGCATATTCAAGAAGTGTTTATAGGTTTTATCACCGTTTTATAATATACCTAGTTTTGTTAACTATTGTGTTGTTTTATTTATGGTTAGGTTTGTCTTAAGTACACTCAAATTTTATACTGCACTTTATCTTTATTTTATGTGTTGGTGCCACAGGTCACGAAAGGCTAAAACCTGTAATATACCCGTAATGATACCGTGACATATTATATGCCTTAAACCGTCAACATTGTCCAAGTATCAAAACATGCACACTTGGTGCACTTCACCACACTTTTAAACAACGCAGAAGTACTACTACGGTCGTTAGACGAACAATAAAAACCATTAATTAATTAACGGGCAGTTCTCTGGTGACGGTTGTTTCAGTGTGAAGACGATCGCGCCGGGACAGTGAGAAAGCAACAAATAAACAGAGACTTATAGTTATCAGTGCATGTTATCACTTATCAGTGAGTGACCCAATAACTAATAAGGGACATACATCGTAAATATAAGACAACAAATAATACCTAAAGCAAAAACGCGACCTATCAAAATTTGCAAGGAAATAGTAAAATTCACATATGGAGTTATTTCGCAGAGTAAGGTAAACGATAGCAAAAATAAATGCATTGAGCTTAAAAATGCTCCGGTAAATCGTGCAGCACCATCCAAATGGACCGAGGAAGAGATCCAGAGACTTGTAAGGACATACATACATACATACGGGGAGTAAAACCAAGACCAGGAACGAGAATCCAAAACCTGCTAGACAATTTTCCTAATAGAACGGCTAAAGCTATCCCTACCAAGCTCAGAGAACGTTTTCCAAATGTTTATTATATGCGAAATGTCTCTTGATCTTCGTCATCATCAGCCTCCTCGCCATCGCCTTCTACCTCTTCGCCGCCGGCTTCCTCCAATACTGGAGACACCCAGTCATCTGCCGAAGAAGATGACGTTCCAAAAGCCTCCCAACATCAAGGAGACACTCAGGAAGACCCTCCAATAGCCAGTAACCGACCACAGCCAGTAGACCTAAGCACCATTTCTATCTCTGATTCCGACTCAGAGATGGACAACGAAGACCAAGAAGTACGTCGAGCTGCAAATACTACGTCTAGGTCAGTAAGGGCTACGAGTATAGGGGCGAACGCTACGCCCCTTATACCTCGTATACCCCCAATACTACTATTGAAAGAACAGTTCGACAAGATATTAAGATAGTTAACTAGAGAGGGTCAACCAAATATTGGAGGTAAAAATAGCCGAAATCCAGGAATCCCCCCACACACAAGTCGCACATAGAAGGGCAATTAAGAACGCCATTTACGCTGCAGGAGTCCTGCTTAGAAAAACAATTCTGGGCAAAAAAACCAAGCTAAAACCAAAAACCGTGTTTCTGGAAACAAAAATAAAACGGCTTAAAACACGGATACAAAACGCGACCGAAATCTTGGAGGGAAACGGACGAAACCTAAACAGAAGACTGATGAACGAGATCAGAGCGATGAAGAAGCCAAAGTCCTCTCCTGCGGAATACATCAGCAGCACCAAGGAGAGAGTCAGAAGATTGGAGGAGCAACTTCAGACCCAACAGAGAAGAGCTACAGTGCTGGAAATGAGAAACCAGTTCCACACCAACCCCTCCATCACAATATTGGACAAAAAAGAAAAGAAGAACGAGCTAGAGTGCCGCGATACAGAAGAGTTTTACAATAAAGTGTACGACGAAGAAAAAGAAAACCACCCAACACCTGCCTTTAGAAAATGGTTGAAAAAGCTCCGAAAACATTCCAAGCAGCAGGAATCCAACGAACAACTAGAAGACGTGACCTTGAACGACCAGCTTGACAAGGTACTTAAAAAGACAGCTCAATGGAAGGCCCCTGGACAGGATTCCAGTCTACCTGGCACGGTACATAAAGAGTGTTTTATCGTGTCAAGCTGGGTTCACGGAGGCTGGCACGTGGTCCTACTCTGCAACAAAGGCGACTCGAAGAATCCTGCAAATTACAGGCCAATATCATTGCTGAACACGGACTACAAGGCGACGACAGCGGTCATTACCAACTACATCAAGAAGGGCTTACTGTACTGGAATATTCCTGCTGAGCAGATGGCTGGAGAGGGAGTGTGGGGCACAACTCACGGACTTATGCTCGACAAGGCCATCTCAGCTGGAGCCAGGCTCAGGTGAAACGGTAGTTACTCGTCATGGTATGACTTCGAGAAAGCCTATGACTCAGTCTATCATAAAATCCTTAAGAGGCTAGTCGACTGCCTGCCGTTGCATAGAAACATTCGGCGTGCGTTTAAATCAGCAATGAAAATGACAAAACTGCTGCAGGGTGGTTCCATCAGCCCCTTACTGTTCGTACTCGTCACCGCCTGTATTATCAGCCATCTAAAGACGAGCCCCGAAATCAATAGGCTGACTCGAGGCAAGCACCGAGTTCTTGCCGTTATGGATGATTTCAAGTGGCATTCTCTCACTGAAAGTGGCACAAGGCTGATCAGCGAACAACTGGCGAAAGCAGCAGAAGAACTTGGCCTGAAGCTGAACATCGACAAGTGCGGCCTTTACCACAAGGATGCCCTCAATCCAGATGAAACCGCAGAGCCGCCATTCTTACCAGAGGTGAAAGATGGATACAAGTACTTAGGGCTGGAACAACTGGAGAGAGACACCCTGCGGAACTACGAACGGATGGAGGAAAACATGGAGGGGTTACTCGACAAGATCTTGAGCTCAGATCTTACTACTTTTCAGAAATCCACTCTGATTAACAACACCGTGGTACCTGCAGTGATTTATGTGACTCGAAATATCTATGCCAGTGAATCCAGAAACTCCGCACTCAAAAGATGCCACACCAAAATTCGCAAAAAAATAGTGGCACACAACGTCAAAGGAAAAACATCGTCCAACGCCGCAGTGTATATGCCGATCAGCAAAGGGGGCTTAGGAGTAAACTCCATCGAGCACGAGACACAAAAGTGCTTCGCAAAGAAGGGCATATACTTAATGAAGCACAAGGGCTTGAAAGAGTGTCGCGAATGGTGCCAAGCATTAAAGAGAGGAGGCTGCAGAAACCCCATCACGGATATGGAGTGGGTCCTGGAGAAGTTTGAGGTCGAGGCAGACATGAGCCTAGACATCGCGAAGTGTTGCAGAAGAGTCGTCAACGAGATGGACAGGAAGCATGCAGAACAGCAACAACAGGAATGGTCCCAGAATATGCACTATGGAAAGGTGGTGCTCCAGGAGGAAACAAAAATCTCGTTCCCTGCGCACCAATCCCCCAACCTCGATAGTTGGAGACGGACGATGTTGCTGACCGCATGCGAAGAACAAATTCATGGACTGGGCTCCAACCCCCACCGAAGGAAGTGCCGCCGAGGATGCGATCGGGACGAGACGGCTTACCACGTGGTGTCTTCTTGTGTTACAAATGCATACATCACACGCCACGATTACGTGGTGCATTGGACCCTGAAGACGCTACTACGAAGCCAAGTGCCACTTCCGGTTTAATGTGAATAACCGAGATCATACAATCACTGCCGGTCAGAAGTTCCTGACAGAAAAAAGGTTGTACCACAACAAACCGGATATTGTTGTCCATCTCACCAACCCGGACGAGATGTATGTGTTCGAAGTAGCAGTCTCGCACATCCAAAACTGGAGGAATCAGGAACGACTGAAGAGGACCAGGTACGAGGTCAACTCTGTGAATCACATCACCGAATTCCAACTCGCCACAGTTACCAGAGACTTGAATCTGGTGACTGAGCTACAAAACCAGTACCGCTGTCCGGTGAAATTGGGAATCTTCGTCGTAGGCTGCTACGGAGAACTGATATCTTCAGAAGAGCACAGGGAGTTCTGCAGCACTTTGAGAGGGAAATTAAAAGTCTCACCCAGAGACCTAAAGGCCTTGCTTAACAAAGTCAGCTACAGCGTCGCGGTATCAACAACGAACATGTTACTTAACAGACTTGGTGATAGATCTTAACTGTGATATACCAATTTTATTTTATAACAACTTTTTTTATACTTAGGCAATGTCTGTGATTTTAATGTGCTTGTTCCTTATATACTTGTTTGCTGTTTGTTTTTTATACACTTGTACCTGTTTTGTCTGCGGTAATATTTTGGACGTTTATATGCTGTCACCAGACCACCCTTATATACAAAATTATTTAGTTTTACGGATATACAATATTACACGTATGTTTTGTAAGATTATTGAATAAATAAAGAATATATACTAGGAACGCAAGAAAATCACAGCTGATAAAAGTGAGGTTATGGCACGGAAATGTCGCGGTGGAAAGACGTGGAAATTCGTGAAATATCGCGGTTGTTTGACGAAAAGGGTGGCGTGCGTGCTGCTCACAGACGACCATATCGCTCCTTCGGAACGATTACCGGGCAGATCGGTCGCGGCAATAAAGAAGAAATACCTTGGATTAAAGGCCCAAAGACAACAGGCCCAAGACGAGCCACAAGCAGGCCCAGCCCCTGAAAAACCTTCAAAATGGACAGATGAGGAAGTAAAGCTCCTGATAAGATCGTATAGAAGGCGCCCAGAAGCACGATCAACTGCCAGAATTAAAGAAATTTTGCATATGTTCCCAGGAAGAACGGTGAAAGCTATTGCAACAAAACTCAGGCTAACGGTCCCAGATGTGTACTATATGAGGAACAATGAGTCCTCTGAAGAAGAACAGCCACAGGAAGTGGTAATAATAAGAAGCTCTTCAGAAGGTATGAGTGATGAAAGCCAACCTGACATAGATGATAGTGAAAGTGGCTTCGAAGAAGGCCAGACCCTCGAGGAACCTCAGTACCAGTATGAGGCTGAACTTCTCAACATGAGCACCAGGTTTGAGAAAATTCTGAGATGCACAGGTAACATTAAAAAGCCAATAATTAAATTTACTGTGAGCACTAAGAATAATGAGGTTATTAGGAAAGGTAAATAACATCTTACACAATAAAATTTGTATGATAAACTTGCAGAGGGATCAGAACACAGACCAGACAAAACGAAGAGCTATTAAAAATGCCATATATGCACTTAGCCATACTAATACTTAGCCAAATAATAGTAGGGGAAAAGAGCATGCCAAAACCAGCTTATCATACAACCCTCAGAAAAATTAAAAAGGTTGAAGCCCACAAAAGAAAAGCCCAACAAATCCAGGGTAGGAAGACAGGAAGACTGCCAAGCTACTTAAAGATGGAATTTGATATTATTAAGAAACTAAAAGTGACAGTCTCGCAGTATATACATTCCTCCTCAGAAAGAATAGCTTTACTGCAAGAAAACCTTGAAAAACAGAAGAAAAGAAGCAAGCAGTATGACATAAGAACTGCATTCCACAAAATACCATCCATGAGAGTCCTAGAGAAGCTAGAGAAACCCACTGAAGACCAGTCAACCCCCACAGTTGAAGCCACCGAAGAATTTTATAGGCAGCTGTTCAAGAGAGAAGAGGGTAATAAACCCACCCCTGCGCTAAATCAATGGCTATCCAAGTTAAAGAGGTTCTCAAGCACTAAAGAAACTAGGGGGCAAATACACAAAGATATGCTTACTGGAAAATAGAGCTGAAGAGAATCGCTCCATGGAAAGCAACTTGAGAGGACAAAATTCTAACTTTTTTATACAAAATCCTCCATGCAGATAGAAAGTACTTGGAGAGTCATATGTACACACTCTTTAATGGCACGATGAGGTTAAACCAAGCGGACACTCGGGCACAGGTCATTCTATTACATAAGAAAGATGACCGAAGAAATCCAGCAAACTACAGGCCCATAGCACTGTTGAACACTGACTATAAAATAATCACAGCTGTCATTACAGACATCCTGAAGGACAGCTTACCTCCATGGGCAATCCCAAAAGAGAAGTTGGCTCGAGAGGGTGTATGACTTTTTGAGAGACAAAAGCATCACTCAGTCTGCACGAGTCAGCAGAACTACCAACTTCTCGTCCTGGTATGATTTCTCTAAGGCATATGACTCGATTTTACACAAACACCTAAAGAGGCTTATTGACTGTCTACCATTGCATAGAAACATACGCTTTACACTGAAAAATGCCATGAAGTTGTGAGCAATAAGGGTAGTTCTTGGTAAAAAGGTAACCCAACAAATACCAGTGAGAAGAGGTGTTTACCAGGGCGATTCCCTCTCCCCATTATTGTTCAAACTCATTACAGCTGGAATAATAAACAATATCAAGACCAATGAGAAGATCAACCGAAGCTCAAAAGGCAGACACTACATCATTGCCTTCATGGATGACATTAAGTGCCATGCACCCAGAAAAAAATGTATCGAGCTTATCACACAATGCTTGAAACAGAGTGCTGAAGAGATTGGTCTAGGTCTTAACATTGGGAAGTGTGGCATGTACACCCGTGTCAATGAGGACGCAGATCAGAATGACCCAGCCCCATTTCTGCCCAGAATAAGAGAGGGATACAAATACTTGGGTCTCCATCAACTTGAGAGGGACACTATGGAGAATTATGAAGTAATTCAGGATAGGATTATCACAAAGATTGAGAAAATATTGTCCTCTGACCTTACATCTCCAGAAATGTCAGTTAATAAACTCTACAATAAATCCTGCTGTCAATTTCATAATAGGTAACATCTATCCCAATGAAAAGCGAAGCACCACCCTCAAGAAATGTAGAGATATTGACACAGAGATAAGGAAAAAACTGGTTCAACATCATGTGAAAGGCAAAACGACATCAAATGCCCGGGTATATATGCCAACCACAAAAGGAGGATTGGGCTTAAGATCTGTCGAGATGGAGACTGAGATGCAATGTATAAGAAAGGGCATATACTTGGAGTTGTACCCTGAAATGAGTCAAACAAAGAAGGCATATGTATCTCTTCAGAAAGCAGGTTGGAGGAACCCAATTAATGATTGCCAGTTTGTCTTGGAAAAATACCAACTTCAAATCAACTGGGAAGAATATGGCAATGAATATCAGAGATGCTGTAGAGAGACCCTGAAGGACCTTAAAAGCAGTCATTACCAACAGCTGCAAGAAGAGTGGGTGCAAAATATGCACTATGGGAGAGTTGTTGTGAAGGAACCCACCATCACCTTTCCGGCACAATCCTCACCTCACATGGACAGTTGGAGGTTAACTGTTATCCGGGCTGCAACTGAAGAACAGCTTCATGGTCTCGGGACAAATCCACAAATACCAAAATGCCTTAAAGGGTGCAACGCAATGGAGAATGCTTACCATGTTGCATGGTGCATATATCTCAAGGCATGACTTTGTGGTACACTGGGTTCTGAAGACACTCCTGAAGACATTGGAAGCACCAGAAGAAGTTCAGAAGAATCTGCAGTTTGGTAAGGCAACGGCTTTCTGCAGGTTCCAGAGGCAGGCGAGGACAATTTCCATAGATGCAGAGAACAAGATCCTGACTGAGAAGAGGCTCTACTATAACCGTTCAAACATCTTCATAAGAATGACAAACCCAAATGAAATCTTTGTCTTCGAGATAGCTGTATCCCCCATCCAGAACCTACGAGAGCAGGAGAAGCTGAAGCAGATCCGATACAGCAAGAACTCTGTCCAGCATATACCCTTTGACAACATGGACAGAGTAACGAGGGATGCCAATTTGATGTCGGTACTGGAGATGAACTACAAATGCCCAGCCCGCCTCGGGGTATTTGTAGTGGGATGTTTTGGTGAAGTCATTGACACCGAAACAAAGAGCAGATTCTGTGAGCTAATGGGGAAGCTGAGAGTTGATAAGAGAGAGCTACAAATTCTTATTAACAAGTGTAGCGATTCAGTGGCTGTGTCGACCTCCAACTTGCTCCTTAGAAGGATGGAGGAGCGAAGAAATTTGGGGCATTAATTAATATTATATTTTCTATTAAATTATTGTAAATACTTTTTGTGATGTAACTGTGATGTATGGTGTTTTTCTGTGTAACTAAACTGTGATATTGTCTTAAGCTGTTATCTTGTAATTTGATGCTGTGATAATTAAGTGTGATTTGTAATTCTGCCATTGTCCTTTAATGACTTATACTATTTATTGTTACAAGTTGTCTTTAGCATAAGTTAACATTGTAAACAATACGAAATAAAGAGATTATACTACCAATAGAATCTACTTTGAAAATTATTTTTCTCTGACAAATTTATTGTAGATTTGACTTTTACTACTGTGGCGGGCAACCCCCGAGTCCACGAACATTTGCTCTACGAAACTCGGGTTTGGGTAGGGAACAAGGTTGCAGATTAGGACCCCACGAACATGTGCTCTGCAGAGAACTGGTTTAGGTGAGAAACAAAGTCAGCTGAACTGATGGTTCGCTAGCGTATTTATATAATAAAATGTGCTGATCGTTGCACGCTTAAGGTTTATAATCGCTTCCGTTAACTGCTCGCGTTGTTTATAATTTGTCTTTAATGTTTACTTAATATTTTCCAAGTTTAAGTTCAAACTTAGGACAAGGTGATATTTACTTAGTAGTTTATGTATTTTAGTAGTCTACAATATTATCCTATAAATAGGCTTCACAAGCTGGTTATTTGAAATTTTGGATATTTTTGAATGTACGTTAAGAAATATTAATTTTATCCACCTCGATAATCCACTTTAACTTATTTTCATCAAAAGAAAACATCCAACTTCCCACAAGGTCAAAAAAATCAAGGAACCCTAATAGATAATGTGAGCTGAATTCAGACTTTAGTCTCAGTATTTAGACCTTTAACTTTGTTTTCAGAATTTAAAGTCTGAATACATACTTTAAAATTAGAGATAAGAATTTTGCATGTTGTTCAGTGCCTATGTAAAACGAACGTGTGGAATTTCATGATTATCGAACCAGCTTATCCATTTTAGGTGAATTACATCAACTCATCAAAAAAGTGTGAAAGGTCAAAGAAACTTGCCGGACGACTAAAAAAGATAAAAGCTAGAACAACGTAGAGATGTTTTTATTAATTCTGTCAGATATTTCAGACTTCTCCAGATTCACAACTTAAAGTCTGCGTTCAGAGATTAATATCTGAGCTTCGATGTTAAAGTCTGAATTAACACTTTAATCTATGAATTTAGATTTTAAGCTCCATATTAGAGCTTTAAAGAGTTTGAGCACATACTTTGGAGTCTGAACTAAGAGATTAAAGTTTGAATTCAGGTTAATATCTTCCCATAAATAGGCTTCACAAGTTGGTTGTTTAAAATTTTGGATATTTTTAAATGTACGTTAAGAAATATCAATTTTTCCACCTCGATAATCCATTTTAACTTATTTGCATCAAAAAAAATTATCCAACTCACAACAAGGTGACGAAAGTCAAAGAATCTTGATATATAATATGAGCTGCGAGGTAAGAGTTTGAACTCAGACTTTAATCTCCGGTTTTAGAGCTTTAACTTTGTATTCAGACTTTAAAGTCTGAATACAGACTTTAAAACTTGAATTGTGAATTTTGGATATTGTTGTACCTATTGTAGAACGAACGTATGGTATTTCATGATTATCGAGTCTGCTTATCCATTTTAAGTGTAAGAAAAGTTACAATCCATCAACAAAGTAGAAAAGTCAAAGAAACTTGACAGACAACTAACAAGAGAAACCCTAGAACAACGTAGACCAGCTACCATTAAGTTTTTCAGACATTTCAGATTTGAAACTGCGAATCCATACTGAATTTCTTTTTGTTCTTCTTTTTTGTAATAAGACTTTAAAAACTGTCATCAACATTTGCTTAATACACACCTAGAAATCTGAATTAAGCGATTATCCTATTACGTGATTTTCTATTGAAGTTTTGGAAATTCTGGAATGTACATTATGATATAACAGGATTACCGAACCTGATCATCTATTTTAAGTTAATCGAATCACAAAAAAAATCACAACTTGCCCACAAATACATATCCTAGTTCCAAGATTAAAGTTTGAATGAAAACTTAACTTCGTGTTCAGACTTTAAAAGTTGAATTCAGGCTTTTTTAAATATATACTTTAAAATGTGAATTAAAATAATTTGAATTCAGATTAAAATTGGTGTTACAGGGTTTGGAAATTGTAGGATGTCTACGCATGGAATTTCCCGATTATCGTACCCGCTTATCTATTTTAAGTGGATTAGATCAAAGAAAACTTACAACTTGTCAACAAAATGAGAAAAGTCAGACACTTAATAGATTGCTAAAATGGAAAAACCAGGAAAAATGTAGACGAACTAGTCGGGCTAATGTGATTTTTGTTTAAACATTTCAAACTCTAAACTCTGAATTCAGACTGTAAAATATGAATTCAGAGATTAAAGTCTAAATTAGGGATATTTGCAAAATATATAAGCTTTAAAACTTAATTATGAGATTAAAGCTTAAATTCAGATTTTAAATATATGAAATCTGACTTTAAATTTTCGTTTTAGAGATTTTAAAATTTAAAATCTGCATTAAGAGATTAAAGTTTTAAATTAAAGGTTAAAGCCTGGGTAGGTACCACGACTTTTACTCCATATCGAGACTTTTAGCGCCACAGACTTCAAAATCTAAATTAAGTGATTAAAGTTGGAATTCAGACTTTAAAATATATATTCAGAATCTGAAGTTTGAATTATGGGAATAAAGTTTAAATCCAGACCTTGCAACGTAAAATGTTTGTTCCTCTACGTTTTCGGGATAAGCAAATATAGAGAATATTAGCAGTTGAAATAAAGGAGGTTTTTGAAATCATGTCTCAATTTTGCTATAGAGTACCTATTATGGTTGTATTTTTAATTTTCTCGAAAACAAGCTTATTCTATGCTTGTAAACTAATGATTCTTATTTATTATAGACCTATAGATATTCCTGCAAATGATTATTTGAAAATATTTAGTGGAACAAAAACTCTTTATGGAAAATCGAGAAGAGTCAAATAAACATACAGTCAGTTGTACTTAATCTTTAATACATTGACTTTGATAACATAAGAGCTGTTCAAATATGCTTGCTTTTAAAAAATACCATAATTAACGTGTTTCATTGAGATGGTTTTTAAATATTTGATAAGCTATTTTTTAATAATTATTACCTATTTATTAGTACAATTAATTACGCCTATTCGAGTCGTCAAGTTAGAGTAATAAAAAAGTGATAACATCTTATTTTATGAGATGATTTAAATGGAATTGGAATACTTAGGTATAAATGAAAAGAAAGCCCAAATTCAAATGGGATTAAATCAGACGGCCCTGCGGACTACTGGAACCTATATACCATCCTATGAACTTTTCAAAATCGTGAAAATTAAGGGTGGCATATTTCAAAATCTGTATTATCATCTTTTGTAAAAAAAAAATGTTGTTATTTACTCGTCAGTTCGCTAAACGCTGTCTCGTATTCGAACAAGATTACTGATAGATTCCTATATGCTTATTGGCGTTACTCATAATAAACATACAACATATTAATGGAGCCATTATGTATGTGATATATTGATTATTGTTTGCTAAGTGTTAAGCTAAAGTAAACTCCATACAATGTTGTGGGTTTCCTATCGTTATCTGTCAGCCCAGTTTATCATTTTTTTAAGTAAATATTATGTATTATTTGCGGGAGTAATTTTTTAATTTTCTGGTTTTATAATACCATTTTCACACGCAATTGCTCATAAAAAAATAAAATTCTTCAAAAATAAAATAGCGTCAAAAACGTTAATTATCGTCCGTCCATTTTAAAAAATATGAAGAAAAATCGTGGCTTTTTGGTTCACACACCTTGGCTTTCCATAATTTTGGAGACCTTAGTAGTGAATTGAACTCGCAACTGGTATATAATGTCCGCTAAAGCCACGATTTTTCTTCATATTTTATAAAATAGTATATTTATAATTAATACCCCATTCTCACTTTCATGCAGGGAGAGGTATTCGCAAAAACAATCCAAACCTTTCTAAGTTTAGTTGGCGTCCGGTTCTAACATTTTGGTCGTCTGAGACCAATGCCCTATAATACACATCATCCTATCCATTTCGTTCGGTTTGACCATGTGTTAAAACATTTTTCAGATTTAGGCTTCAAGGAAAGAGAAAATAAAAAGTAAAAGCATATATTACGAATAAAGGTATTCTGAATTATACATACGTTATTTACATGTAATAAAATAAACATATAATCAAGCTATAAAAAGAAATAAGGAACAAATCTTCAAATGATATAAACTGAAGCCCAATTTATAATGTAGCCTGTATTTTTTGGCTATAGTACCCTCCCTTTACTTGTAATTTCATGTTTAAGGTTTTGTAAAGGGTAGAAAAGAAGAAAGACCTTCTTATTATATGGAACTCCTCCTATTATGCAGCTGAATGTGTCACAATATTTTTGTTTTATGCAAATTCGCTAACACCAATCATAGAACATATTATACACTGATCTCCAGCAATCCAAGCCCGTTTCTTGTTAGAGAAAGATAGGCGAGTTCGGCGCTGACGACTTGGAAGATACGAAGATAAAAGATGGTTATACAATGCCTGGTTTGAATTGTGGACTGACCTGAAAAAAAATCGCCACGCCGCGCCGCGCCGTGTCACACTGTCACCGTGTAACTGCATCTTTCTGTCTCGCCGTACCGCGCCCGCGCCGTATCACACATTTTGTCTAAGCCGCATTCAGATTTGTACCACGTCGCACAACCGATTTACAATTTTTCCTCAGTAGTCACTTCAAATTTCAAAAGAATGTAAAATAAACAAAGATATTAAAACACACCCTTCCCGGTTCCTACACTTTTTATAACTTTAACCCTCTCCCGTCGAATAGAAAAAAGAAAATTTAGTAACTTTTTGCTTTCATCCATCGTTATGTTCAATTTAGCAACTGTTTGGACCCGTGAATCATATTTTCTCTGCTTGTTATAATACAGTGAATGCTTCGCATTCCGTAGACACCCATGGTGCCTATATTAACTAATTAAAGGTATGATGCGGTCTCCGGTCCACTCCATTCCGTTAGCCTATAGCCAAAATAATTACTGAAATGCTTGTGTATAATAGTGTTGAGTAAATTCAAAACATGGTATTTACCTGTTGTGTTCCCAAATGTAGAAGGAATTATAAAAATGTTATATTATATAAAATACTTATTAATTGTTAGTTTTTAACATTGAATAGTGAATAAAGGTTTTTCTTAACTAAGACCCCTAATATACAGAAGTTTTGATTTTTTTGATTATTAATTAGTTACATAAATCCTTTTTAATTTTCGATTGTTTATTTTATAAATAAATGTGGTAGGGATCAGAGGTATTGTTCTCTCAAACATAATAAATAGTAAAATCATTTGCTCCATCAAGAATACCCTGGTAAGTTTTGCTTTTCCATTTTTTTAGGCAGTGAGTAATCATACGCGCTGTATTTTTGGAGGATGTGCCTAACATTACGTGTAGAACATATGATATTAATTAATTGTGTGATTTTTCAATTTTTTCCCTAAAAACTGCCTAGCAATACCTGCTTACTTTACCCCCTAGGGTGGTTGTATTATTGTCAATTACTATCTTGACAGAGGTCTTAGTCTAGCGCAGACAATTAAAAAAATATATATAGTGATGCAAGTCCTTTTCTATTACACAGGCCCAAAGCCAAAAAAATAGGTAACATTTTCAAAATTTAGTTTTCTTGAAAATGTAAAGTTTATTTATTAAACAAAACAGAAACCATTGTGCCAAATCAAATAACTGCTCAAAAGTCATTAATTTTTTCACATTACATTATCTTATTTAAACAGTCTTTTACAAATATAACTATATATTCTTGTTTTAGTTTATATACACTTCGATATATATTTTAAACAAACCCTGTATATTTTTAAATTAATAGCCATAGTTCATATTTTTACATCATATCATGTTGTAATTGTTGAACTACTTATTATAATAATCATTATGTTCTTTTCTGTGATAGGTATGGCTCCCAAACGATTTTTTGTTGTTATTTTGGTAAATGATATGTAATTAACTATTAAAAATAAATTAGATATGTATTTTTTTGAAGTAAAAAAATAGCAAAAATTGGTCAGAGTCTATGCTCCTTACACACGACGTCATCTTAGATTTAGATATCAGGCCTTCTTGTTTAGTAGGAGTTGTAATAACCATTCTGGGTCTGGGTTAAATTCTTAAACAGTTGCCAAAAGGTAATGCTTGGTACACCGACGTATTTGCATTATGAACCTTTCATCATCACACTCTCAACTGTCCTAATATTTGTACGTATTTTGATGATATACTAAATTCCAATCTCTAACACATTCCATCGGATCTCGACTTAATAATCATCATCCTATGGATACCTATAAACATGTCAGGTGAAGAAATATATTTTATTATGTCTACTATAAAAACAACTGCGCAAAATAAAGTAGGATTTTGTTGACTAAAAAAAATCTGATAAACAGCTTAATCATCTACTAATATGCGCAATGTGTTTGAAAAATGTATCACACCATTAGTATGTTATAATAACTTGCTAATATGTGGCTCAAAGTATACAAAAAATTAAAACAAATTGAAGTATGAATTAAGACTTTTGAACGCAGGCATCTATCTATGAGTTTAAGTCTTAATGTTTGAATTTGAAAAAGCTCGAATTTATCACCTTGAAAATAGGAAAAATCGGTAATATCAGAATAATAAATCAAGCCAAAATAAGATACTACTTGTTAAACTATGCCTTATAACATTAATATTGTCCAAATCTTATTGTATAGGTATAGCCAGTAAATATATGCAAGTATACATGAAATGATTATGTACCAAACTTAATCTAAATCAATACCGTTGCAGCGATAATATCAGTAGACCAATAAACAGTCATTCAATCATACCAAATCAATAAAATAACCTGTGAGGTAAATATGTAGATATGCAGCTGTTAAATACCTATAGGTAAACGAATTGAGCTCAAATCGTTTCTGATATCAAGCCGACCAATTAAATTTGTAAATATTAGTTATGTCAAATGATTTACTGCCATGAGCTTTACAGCCAAGTACAGTAAAAAATAACTCAGTAAGCTATTCTGACAGTAGTCAAATGAATTCTCTAACTAAGATAATAACAGATATAATAAAGACTAAATTAAGTATCTCCGTAGCAACTGTGAAAAGATGTAGAAATATATATAATATACAAACTTAGGTAACTTAGAGGATTTTTAAAAGTAAGTTCAATAAGCAGGGTATACAGATCAATAAATGAAACGAGAATTAACGAGAATATAAGCGACAGGCATCAAACGACTTATGGTCGTTTAAGTATAAATTCGTTAATTAACATGATATATTAAGATAAGCTATATGCGGTAATTAAGGCAAACAACCTACAGTCGCTTAATTATAAATTCATTAATTAAAATGATATATAACGATAAGCTAGATACAGGAATTAAGGCAAACGACCTGCAGTCGCTTAATTATAAATTCATTAATTAAAATATAACGGTAAGCTATATACGGTAATTAAGGCAAACGACCTACAGCCGTTGAATTAAACATTAATTAATTAAAATTATATATTACGACTATATCGAGAAATAGGGCCCTTAAATAAATTAAAATCGATTTTACTCGTATCTGGTAGAGTTGTAGAGACTGGCGTCTCCTGTGAAGTACGCCTCCACCATGTGGTTGTGTCACCCTGACAAAAAGGCCGCTGTACGGCTAACTGACGGCGGAGTTAGCTAGCTCAGCATCAAAAGCAGAAAATACTATCTCATGGAAGGAATTCTATCCCACAGAAGGACCCTAGTTAAATGATAAATATCTTTGGCCAACTTAAATAGAAACACTTGTGTTTAACATACCTTTAAAAAAAGGGGTTACCAGACTAGTTCATCACACAACGTTTATAGACGATATGGCCGATAATTTTATGAAATATACATTCTACTTAATTTGCCAAATACTGTAACGACACCATCAGGAAGATGTTAGACCTGAGGGTCAAAAATAATAACGATAAATTCCGATACGCAAAACGTCCTGCTCGCGTTGAGTGTTCCGGCCAGAAAATAATAATATATACCATATTTGCCAAATGACGCTTTAAACGGATGTAGCTATCGAGCAGGTTGGCACACCGGAAGTAAGGTCGCCAGAAGTAAGGTAGCGAGAGTATCGATAACACAAATCGACCGGTAAAAGGAGAAAATCGCACTACTGTAATTAGTAACATTTACAACGTTACAAGTGACAAGATTGACTGCAATTAGAAGCAACCTTTTCCGTCTAGATGAGAACACCGAGAAAAAATGTTCCAGCAAGGATTGCCTGTACCTATTTGAAGATTCTCCTGATTCTGAAGAAGATGATCGCGAATATGATGACGAAATTGTGTCTGCAGATTCTGACTAACTTTAGGATATTTTTTATAATACCTGGATTTGGTGTTTTATTTTTAGAAATATGCCCTGTTTTTGTTAGTAATAAGTTTATTAAAATAGATCTATTTTTATTTTGTATAAGAATAACAGAGTTGTTTCTTTCGATATATGGTGTAGGTATGTTTTGTATTTCTGTTTGTTAGATTTTCCTATTAAGAAATTCCTATTTAGTTATTGTTTTTTGTAGTAAAATTTATAGTTTTTTGTTTGGAATTTAAGAAAAAACAAAATTTGGGTCCATATACTTTGGTTTTTTTTTCAAAACCTCTCGGAAAACTGAAATGAAGCGGTTTTTTCGGTTTATAAAAAAAATCGTAAAACTTTCATGAGTTTATTTTAAGCTCTATGCCTGATGTTTCAAACATGCTTTTTCTAAAATTGTTAACATTTTTGTACATTTTGAGCTCCCATTAGCATGTCTCTTAAAATTTAAGTTATGCAAGTACCTACTTATAAAAGAAAGTCTCACATGTGCGGTACAAACAAACAAAATTGCTCTTCATGAATCATTTAATAATAATATTTCGACTTAACTTGGTGTTATTATATAAACGCCATAAAGAAAAATCAACAATCATATTAATAGATTAAGGCAAACAACCTACAGTCGCTTAATTATAAATTCATTAATTAAAATGATATATAACGATAAGCTAGATACAGGAATTAAGGCAAACGATCTGCAGTCGCTTAATTATAAATTCATTAATTAAAATATAACGGTAAGCTATATACGGTAATTAAGGTAAACGACCTACAGCCGTTTAATTATACATTAATTAATTAAAATGATATATTACGACTATATTGAGAAATAGGGCCTTCAAATACATTAAAATCGATTTTACTCGTATCTGGTAGAGCTGTAGAGCCTGACGTCTCCTGTGATGTACGTCTCCACTATGTGCTTGTGTCACTCTGACAAAAAGGACGCTGTACGGCTAATTGACGGCATCAAAAGGAGAAAATACTATCTCATGGAAGGAATTCTATCCCACAGAAGGACCCTAGTTAAATGATAAATATCTTTGGCCAACTTAAATAGAAACACTTGTATTCAACATACCTTTAAAAAAGGGGTTACCAGACTTGTTCATCACACAACGTTTATAGACGATATGGCCGATAATTTTATGAAATATACATTCTACTTAATTTGCCAAATACTGTAACGACACCATCAGGAAGATGTTAGACCAGAGGGTCAAAAATAATAACGATAAATTCCGATACGCAAAACGTCCTGCTCGCGTTGAGTGTTCCGGCCAGAAAATAATAATATATACTACATTTGCCAAATGACGCTTTAAACGGATGTAGCTATCGGGCAGGTCGGCAGACCGGAAGTAAGGTCACCAGAAGTAAGGTAGCGAGAGTATCGATAACACAAATCGACCGGTAAAAGGTGAAAATCGCACTAGTGTAATTAGTAACATTTACAACGTTACAAGTGATATGACTGACTGCAATTAGAAGCAACTTTTTCCTTCTAGATGAGAAAACCGACAAAAAATGTTCCAACAAGGATTGCCTCTACATACCTATTTGAAGATTCTCCTGATTCTGAAGATGATCGCAGTTTTGATAATATGATGACGAAATTGTGTCTGCAGATTTTGACTAACTTTAGGATATTTTTTATAACATCTGTATTTTGTGTTTTATTTATATGTGGAAGTTGTTCTGTTTTTGTTAGTAATAAGTTTATTCAAATATATCTATTTTTGTTCTGGATAAGAATATCAGTCTTTTCTTTTGTTGATTTTGTAAGTATGTTTTGTATTTTTGTCAGAGTTCTGTTTGTTAGATTTTCCTATTAAGAAATTCCTATTTAGTTATTTTTTTGTGTAGTATAATTTATATATGTTTTTTGTATGGAATTTAAGAAAAAACAAAATTTGGGTTCATATTTTGTTTTTTTTTTCAAAACCTCTCGGAAAACGGAAACAAAGCCGTTTTTTCTGGTTTATGAAAAAAATTGTAAAACTTTCATGCATTTATTTTACGCTCTAGGCCTGATGTTTCAAACATGTTTTTCTGATATTGCTAGCATTTTTGTACATTTTGAGCTCCCATTAGCAAGTCTCTTAAAATTTAAGTTATGCAAGTACCTACTTATAAAAAAAAGTCTCACATGTGCGGTACAAACAAACAAAATTGCTCTTCATAAATCATTTAATAATAATATTTCGACTTAACTTGGTGTTATTTTATTATATAAACGCCATAAAGAAAAATCAACAATCATATTAATAGATCTGGCAACATAACTGGGTGGTCCTCATGGGTGGTATGTTTATTATATTAAGTGGAAACGTGCCTCAATGGACAACAATAAATTATAAACTTTGTCAGAGTTATTAATTTAAAAGACGCCATTTGATTTTCCCGTGAATAATAAGCAGGATTGCAAAATTATTTTTGACTAAAATTTTTAAAAATCACCTGAAAAGCGTAAAAAAAAACAAAGTTTAGGCAAAATAAATATTTCTCTACAATAATTGTATATTTAGTGGGGTCCAATAATATATTCTAGTAGTAGGGAAATATTGGGTGGTCACATACATCATTGGTGTTTACTGTTTTTATATTCATATTATGAGTTTATTCTATCTTTTTGGCTATTTGGTAATTATAATTTACTAACTTAAGCAGATTATAAGTCCATCTAAATAGTAATTTACATTCCTACCTGCGAACAAAACATGTTTGTTAATAAACTAAACACACACCTACACTTACAAAAAATCTGTCTTATACATAAATAGGGTAGCGTTAACTAAAATAATATAAATTATTCAGATGCAGGCTATTTTCAAAACAAAATGTAAATGAGACGAGGAACATACAATACAACTATGTTGTATGTATATTCTAAAAAAAAAACGATTTGCAGAATAATTCAAATTGTCAGGACCTCAGCAACAAGCAACAGGACATTTTTAAGAAATACTTTGACTATAATGCTTTTATTAAATATAAGTTGAAGAGTATAGCAGGCAAATGAACCACCATTGTTTTGTGAACAATTGCCAGTTTATCAATTGCCTATAATAAAAGAAAAAAGACAATTAAACATTTTTAAACTAATTACCCACTAATTAATATTTGCATAATTAAACTAACCTATACATTTCACACTAGAAAATAATAAAAAAACCAACAAACACACATACACACAATAACAAAACCACATGATATCACTTACCAATAGGTTATGAGGTCTTAGCGCCTTTCTAGTTCAAGATTTTAAAAGTAAAATAAAATATTCCTTTACAGGAAAGAAAAAATGTGGGGTCAAACAATTATTCTACCACTAGGTAGAATATAAAACTAGCCGTAATAGAATGGACGATAACCAATAACATTTCGAGATCAAGCATTGGTACCAATTCAGGTATTTTTACAGAAGCAACATTATACAACGCGAAACAGCCATGGGACTTCATATAACATGACGCAAAATGCAACATCACAAAAAATAGGACAGACGAGAATGAAGGCTAATTAATTTTGTTTTATTTAGTTCCGGTTTCCTGAAATTGATTTCATATTTGTTTAGAAGGGCCGAGTACTCGACACTTAGGTCGTTGGTATCAGTCCTAGTTCTACAACACAGTTTTATCCATAATACCAAAATAAATTTGAGCACTCGATGTACGTTTCGCTAACCAGGAGATGAATAGAACTATTTCAATTGAAACCATTTTTTACGAGTAAAAGACACAACATCTAAGAATATTAGCATATCATTATGTGACAGTGTAACAGTCTTAGCATGGATTAATATCTTCAGGCACGAAAACACGAAAGTACCATACAACGTACAATTTAATAATATCAGTGTGAATCATTTTTAAAAATTGCAAAATCTGAAACATAAAAAGGCAGAGGTTCTGCCTGTGGTTGGCTGTGACTGTGTGTTTAACGTTACAGATCTACAACCTCCGGAGGATGTTGGAAGAATGCTGTCACACGATTATTATAAAATTCAGGCCATTCGAATTAAATGCTCATATTCCCATGATACCGATGTTCTGTAACCTCTGCTGAGGATCATCGTGAAATAAAATCTAACTCAATTTTAAATACTCTCAAAAATTACCATCTTTGTAATCCTGAACTGCCGCCGTGTATTACAAATGCTCTTTTCGAAGTAATAGTGCAGCACGATACTATGCTTATCCTCAAGAAGTTTGTTTCAGGAAAATTGATATGCTAGTACTAAAAGACCTAAACAAAATATGCGGTTTATAATCATTATTGTCATTCGATTTAAAATGCAAGATAAATTAAAATTAATTAAAAGTAGTTTATGGAAAATGTTATCTTTAAGATTTATTGTAAACCTTGTTTTTGCATTTAAATTTTAAAGTATCACCTGACCAAACTAATCTTTTAGGATTATTAATTGCGGAATATATTCATGGTAGACGCAGTTTATACTTAACGCACTGTCCGCTCTTAATTAAACATGTTGGGCCAGTGAGACATTTGTGAACTTGTGATTTGAGAACTAACCCAAATTAACCCAAACATCAATACTTTAAAAGTGCCTCCAAACATCCATGTTAATGACCTGCTGGTCAAAAAAGCTTTTTTCTTCAAACGTCAGTAAATCCGTCATTACTCGACTGCGTAGGCGGCCGTGAAGTTTCGTTTTTCCTCCGCCGGAGCTTTACTTTTCACTTTTCCGCCGGCGGAGGTAAAAGTGTTGTCATAGCAACATAGATACAATACAAACAGACAACAAAATAAGCGTCAACAACTCAAGATTTATTAAACTACCATTTGTATTTATCACTCAATTTGTGACTGCATTTCTAAAAATCACTAATTTAGGAACAAATTGGTTATTATTTAATCGAACTTACTCAATAACTGCTTATCAATACGGAATTAAAACGCAATCGGAGACGCAATCTTAAAAAAATAATTATTGTTGACAGTGTCCACTGACAGCTTTATGTTACATAAATTCACCGACACCGGTCTAAGCAAGGCCACCTACGACCGTGGTCTAAGCCGCCTTGCGAACCCATTTATCTTTAATAATAATTAGATATTATTACTTACTTTTCATGGCTTGCTCTCTATTACCAGCCTCACTCCGTTCGGCTGTTAAACACGAGCGCGCCATGAAAAGTATCACTTTTCCTCCATATAAAATAATATACTATTACCAACGACTGAGACTTATCACCGCAGATAGGAGCATATTTCAACATTTAATCAAAATCTGGAAAAAGTTCGAACTTGAGGTAGCACGAATTTGATCCAGTTCAATGCAGCAAAAACCCAAACAGCCACGTTTGCCAAGAAACCCAATACAGCGGGCCCTGACATTATGACATGAGCGACCTCCTCCTCCTCCTCGTCAATCGGACTACTGAGTGTCTTGGTCAACAGCAATATGTCCTGGCATGACCACGTTGCTAACATCGCAAATTCAGCCTCGCAAAACCTTGGTGCGTTATTTCACAACAAAAACTGTATACACCGTAGGAGCTACTCTTGCTCCACAAAGCGCAAATAAGACCGTGCCTAGAATATTGCACACACATCTGAACTGCCGCACCTAAGCACACCCTAAAGCTGCTGGTTTCCATTCAGAAGAGAGCTGTGCGTCTCGTCAGCGACCCGGAGTTGATCCGGGATCTGGATAGTCTGGAACACCGCAGACATGTGAGCGAGATCTCCCTGTTTTATAGATATTCACGGCAGATGTTCCCAGCAGCATTTGGCCCGCATCATCCCGGCCCCAGCATCGCCCGACAGACAGTCACGACAGACGTTAAGAGCGCACCCGTTCGTCGTACAACTGGAAACACCAACACCTAGAACGTCGCTTTACAAGGACTCCTTTGTCTAGCGCACTGCATCACTGTGTAACTCACTCCCAGGACATCTGTTTCTCCCAAATTACAACTTACAGCTATTCAAGAACCGTGTCAATCAACATCTTCGCATACACACCACTTGTCGAGTGCCATAGGATCTCCCTTTATCGTGTGTGCCACTGCCATAAAAAATCCTTAAACTATAACTATAAAAACGTTTTATATTCCTAATCATATAAACATCAACCGCTTCATCAACCGCTTCATCAAAAGATGTTTTGTATAATGAAACGGTTATACTTTTCTACGACGTGTAATAATCAAAACTGTTCTATCAATGTATACAAAATTATGAGAAATATTTTTCTATTGGATAAAAAATGGATGATCTATTAACATCTACAGCCGGAATAAAAATTACGTCTTCCCAAAAGCTAACCTATATCTAAAGTTACAAATTAAAATTAATTATTCTACCCATATCTTTTTGCAGATATTAGTCCCTTGGCTTTACCATTATGAGTTGCATCACCTTTCAAATAAGGTATGAATTATGTTTAATGTAAAATTACTCTTTTTAAGCTTTAAAAGACCAGGTGTTTATGGAGCGCCCAGAGGTTTATGAATTTAGCTCATTTAATGCCAAAGCTAAAAGTGGATCAAAAGGAAAAGTGCTCACCCTAATGAGAAATCTTATAGCGCGGCTTTTAATTAATCTATTGTTCCTTATATTATTATATTTGGAAAAATATTTTATTGGTTCGTCACGATAGAATAGTCTATATAGGTTTATTTTCATGTTTTATGTTTAATTTTTTAAATAATTTCGAATTCAATGGTGTATGTATATGCATATAGTTCATACACCTCATACATAGTATACGTTTGTTCATTTTTATATAGTTCTCCAAAGTATAAATTTGGATTCTGCATATTTACTTAGTTACATTCTGATCTTATAAATGTTTGTTAAGAGATAATCTATATTATATATTTGATCTTGTTGCGTGAACATATACAAGGTGTTTGAAAAATAGACGGAGACATTTTAGAGGGCGATTCCTTGTTAAAAAGTATGAAAAAAAGGTTCTATAAACATGGGTCCAGATACAGGATGTTAAATAAAAAAAAAATAAAAAATAAAATTATTAAGGTCTTAAAAAATATTTACTGGAATCTGTTCAAATTTGGCATTGTTATTTGTTGTATTAAGAGGCTAATTTAGCCCTAAATAGATTAAAATTATTAAGTTCAGTGGCGACCCGGGGGGCACCTTAGCGAATATTATTATCGAAAAAATGTACGCTTCAACCTTTTTTGTAACTTTGATATTTTGTATTTGATTAAGCATCTAAAAATACAACTTCTTTACCTCTTGTATTTTTTTACTACTATCTCGTTTTCGAGAAAAAGAAATAAAACCATTCTATTGCATGTCACTGGACAAAATTGGTTTATCAATTTTTGCTAAAAAAGTGTCTTGGAAAACAAATAGTAATTTCTGCATGGTGGTTTGACATCTGCCCGTCAGTTCTTTTTGAAAAGAATTATATACGTAATTTCAACAGAATAGGTCAATGGATATTTGATATTAATAAAAAACTATGTTTTTTTTTAAAGTTTGGAAATGTAATAAACTGGTCTTTATTTTTTTTTTCTCTAAAACGAAACAAGATACGAAAACCATTCAAGAAACAAAAAAGTTGTATTGTTAGTTATTTAGTACGACAAAAATAAAAAATTTGTAAAAAAGTCAGTGACGCACACTTTTTTGTCAATAATATTCGATATGATGCCTCCTGAGACGCCACTGGACTTAATATTTTTATTCTAAGCAAGCACCATATTATTACTGACAAGACTACCAAATTTCAACAGAATCGGTCAATGGATACTTAAGATATTAATAAAAACCGATATTTAAAAAAAAAACGGTTGGAAATGTAATAAACTGGTTTTTATTATTTTTTCTCGAAAACGAAGTCAGATACCAAAACAAATCAAGAAACCAAACTGTTGTGTTTTTAGTCGCTTAATACGAACAAAATTTAAAATGTATAAAAAGTATAAAAAAGTCAGTGGCGCGCATTTTTTTGTCAATAATATTCTGTATGACGTCCCCCAAGACGCCGCTGGACTTTATATTTTTAATCTAATTAAGGCTAAATGAGCCCCTTATTATTACAGATAACACTACAAAATTTCAACAAAATAAGTGAAAGGATATTTAGGATATTAATAAAAAACCGATTTTTTTTTAAAGTTTGACACCCTGTATCTTGAAATCTCTGCATTTCCGGACCCATGTTTATAGTAACTTTTATTCATATTTTTTAACAAGATATCACCCTTTAATATATCTCTATCTATTTTTCAAACACCCTGTATGTACTTATTTTAGACAATATTTTTTGTTTTTATTATTATTCATTTACCTGTTCTGTGTCTGTACCTGTATACTTACCAAATATGCCTAAATAATATTTTAACTTAACCGTCTGATGTTTCGGTTTCTTCGTTTATTCCGTCTGTTTAAATATTGATATATTCATATATTTTTAAATATTTGCAATTTGTATTATTTATTTTTTATTATACCGATGTAAAAAGTACTTCATGGACCAATATGCCTTCTCACGAGGGAAAATATAAACCGCACATCAAGCAAGTGCGTAGTAACACATCATTTGAGCAAAAATAATAAATAAAAATACTGTGTTCTTAAGGTGTGTAATGTACAGCGTACAGTTACACTAACTATGGAAAAGTACGTAAGACGATATATAGTGCGCCAAGCGAGTGAACCTTAACAACGACTGAAGGGGGTAGAGGACTAGCACGGAAAAAATCTTGCCTTCCCATAGGCGCACGAGGTTATTCTTACCATATTATTATTGATAATATTGATTAGTTTAAGACGTTAAAATTAATTACAGTTTTTTTTTATATTACAGTCTTATAGTACAAAATATGTCATATATTAATATCTCATTTTTATAATAAGGATAGTATTCTATGATATTATTTGTTGTATGTATTACATAAATATGTTGTAGTAATAAGTAGAGTTCGTTTCCCCGAAGGTTTTGTATTTACGTCATTGATGACGTCGCTTATTTTGGAAAAAAACGGTTTATCGTAGCTAATTCATATAAATAATTCTCTAGCATTCAATTTTTGTATTAAAAGTTAGGCAATATTGAAGCAAGTATGTTCCAAAACGCTCTTTATAAAACGTTCGGAATTGTTTTGTAATAAAAATTTTAATTTAGAGAGTTCAGTTAAGAGAGTTATCCGAAATATATAAAAATTAGTTAACCGCGTATAATAATCACCAAATGCAAGAAAAATATAAGAAAGGTTAAAAATCTTCAAAGATATCATCAAATTAAGGGTCTGATGATATATAAGTTGTGTCGATTTTGCAGATTTTCTTTTTTTTTCGCTAGAAAAGGGGTGTCCTACAGAGTAGCTTAAGCCAAAAAAAATCGGAGGATTGGCCACATTTGAGCCGAAAAATTATCCGCGTTTTGAGCCTAAATTGCCCTAGAAGGGCAAACTTCCACTACGACTTTCCCAGTTGTAACGTGAAAATATTGAAATCGTAACGTGAAAATAATGAAATTTTAGTAACCGACACCGGGGGCCTGGCACAGTGTTTCCAAAAGTTGCACATTTTCTTATGGGGAATAACAGTGTTGTTTACTATTTAAGTATATTTAATATTCCACTTCACGCATGACCCTCCGCTCGCTTCGGGGGCGCAACCAAACAAAACTAACCCAAAGTAACCCAAGACATGCCGGAAATAAAAAAAAATTGAAATTTGTCAGTCGAAAATGCAAATATTTTTTTGTTTGTTTTTCCTCATTTGGGAATGTCTTGGGTTAGTTTGGGTTAGGTTTGTTTGGTTACGCCTCCGGAGCGAGCGGAGGGCCATGTATGAAGTGAAATATTTGACGAATATATACATACAAAGGAATAGTGTAATCGAATTAGTGTCTCTTTTATTCCGATGAATAAATGCAAATGCACATTGAACAATCATCCAAGCAGCCACGTTTACCATACGGCGGGCAATGATATCATTATGGCAGGATCGACCATCCCTTCATCTTCATTCAATCGGACTATTGGTGGTCTCGGTCAACAGCAATATGTCCTGGCATGACCATGTTGCTAAAGTCGCAAAATCAGCCTCCCAGAAGCTTGGAACGCTATTTCGCAACAAAAAATGTATACACCGCAGCAGTTGCTCTTGCTTTACAAAGCACAAATAAGACCGTGCTTAGAATATTGCTCACACATCTGGGGTGCCACGCCAGAGCACACCCTAAAGCTACTAGATTCCGTCCGAAAGAGAGTTGTGCGTCTCGTCGGTGACCCGGAATCTGGATAGTCTGAAACACCGCAAACATGTGACCGAGAAGTCCCTGTTTTACATATACTTTTACGGCATATGTTCCCAGGATTTGGCCAGCTTTATTCTGCCCCTGACAACGCCTGTCAGACAGTCCCGATAGACGGCAAGAGCGCACCGGTTCGTCGTACAACTGGAAACACCTAGAACATCACTTTACAAGAACTCCTTTGTCTGGTTCACTGCATCACTGTGGAACTCACTCCCAGGACGCATATTCGGGTGTAACAAGCAAGATGTCCAGTCGACTATCCCGAACGTTTCTTCACATGTGACGTGCATGATAGCATTTAGTCGGATGTCGTGACTGTTACATAGAATCAACAAATAAGTCTTCAATTATTTAAACACTTCATGCATGGCCCTCCGCTCGCTTCGCTCTCTATACGGGGCTCAACAAATAGAAACTAACCAGGTGCTAACCAAAACTAACCCAAAATTTTTATGTATTTTTTTATATTGGGTTAATTTTGGTTAGCACTTGGTTAGTTTATGTTTGTTGAGCCCCCGTAGCGATCGAAGCGAGCGGAGAGCCATGCATGAAGTGTTAAAATAATTGAAGACTTATTTGTTGATTCTATGTAACAGTCACGACATTTGACTAAATGCTACGGTGCACGTCACATATGAAGAAACGATCGGCATTGTCGAATGGACATCTTGCCAGTTACATGCGAATATGCTCCCAGGACATCTGTTCCCCAAACTAACTATTCAAGAACCGTTTCAATCAACATCTTCGCACATACACCGCTCGTCGAGCAATATAGGATGTGCTATTGCCATAAAAAAATCATTCACCTAAATGAAAAAAAGAGTGGAGACACTTATACCACAGCTTATTCACTACCAGCTAGTCAACTTTATCGAAATCTGAAAGTTGGAGTGTCGGGCACTGCGCCCTGAGCGGTTCAATTCCACAGTTGAATTTAAAATGAATTTTCGCTTCAAAATACATGACAAGTTCGTCCGAAGCCTCGGCTATCGCCCTGAGAGTTTCGGAAAATTTCGGATTTTTATACAATTGTGCGTTTAAAAATCGTTTTAAACAGATTTTAGACGATAATATAGTTATTTATGCAACAAGTGTGTAAAGTGAACATTTTTGTATGAATGGGAATATTGATAAAAAAAATTAATTCAAATTGAATAAAAAGAGTGTACTTTACACACGAGTACCATACAAAATTTTTTCTACTACCGAAAAATATATGAAAAGAATAAAAATATTAATAAATTACTTTACGCACTAGTGCGTAAAATAACTTATCTTACGCACTGCACATTAAAAAAGACTATCTTACGAATCTTAGAGAGTGCGTAAAGTCAGTACTTTACGCACGGTAGTAGAAAAAGCATATTTTAAATTAAACGAACGAATATTAAGTCATGACCCTCTTCTAAAATTTGCAAAACTTGATTATTGACTTTCCCAAATCAAAGGATGCCGCCGCAAGATCACTAGCTGGTATTGAATAAGCTGAGCTTATAGCGCACCATTTTTCTAATGAATTTTACTAACAAAACTACAGTAAACGTCTGGCAATAGTGTGCCTTCTTAAAAATCTTTACTGCGTTGTGGTTTGGAACCTTCGGTAACATGCACTAAAACAGAGTTTTATCCACAATACCGAAACAGAAACTTATGCACTCGACGCGCGTTTCGCTAACCATGCTAGCATCATTAGGAGATGATTAAAACCGTTTTAATCATCTCCTGATGATGCTAACATGGTTAGCGAAACGCGCATCGAGTGCATAAATGTCTGTTTCGGTATTGTGGATAAAACTCTGTTTTAGTTAGAAATCTTTGTTTTGGCTATTGTGACAGTTGACAGTAAAAAGGAGGATGGATATTTACAAGTAAAATTTAATTTTGTTTATATGAGTCGTTTTAAATTAGGACCGGAACAAAACGGAGGTCTCTCGTTCGACGCAAATGTATCCTAGTTATCATTTTCACCCGACAATTGATTTTCAGATGTGTTTTGTCTATATTTCTAGTGCTTTTGTGAAGTGGCGCTGAAAATTTGCGTCCAAACTCGAAATTTGAGGCCATTTTTTCGGTTCAAATGTAGCGGATCTTCGGACTTTTTTTGGCTTAAACTACTATATAGGACACCCCCTTTCTAGTGAAGAAAGAGAATTTGCAAAATCGACAAAACCTATATATCACCAGACCCTACAAACCAAGTAATATAAATAACCACACAGTTCGGCATCGGCAATTTCCACGCCAATAGCAAGTCGCTGCTGAAATTTTAAAATATGTAAAAAAAATTAGGTGTTGGTCTAGGGTCAAAGTGTATTTAATATATCCTGCGACCAATCACGAAACTGCCTCCCCGCTAAAAATCAAGTAAACTTCGCACTGTTGCCTATTGTCGCGTATTTAAATATTTTGAAGGCGAATAAAATATAAACATTATAAATATTATAGTATACTTATTCCGTATTGCGTATTTCCCTGTGTAAATAAAATAGTAAATAATAGAAGACACTAGTATTAAGGAAAATAACAAAATTAAGTATTCAAGTAGGAAATATAAATATGTAAATTCACTATATGAAACTAGACAGAAAATAA
>MU186997.1:8519-23215 GCA_016904865.1 Pissodes strobi
CAGATTTTAAAATTGCTTATTCTTTTATGCAAGAATATGTTAATTTAGGTCATATGACAAAAATTGACCCTAACAAACCTGTTGATTCTCCAATTTATTACACGCCGCATTATGCAGTTGAAAAACTTGACAGCCTTACCAGTGGCGGCTCGTGAGGTTTTACATAGGTAGTGCGCGTTTTATAATGGTTCTTTCGTACGCGTAGAGGGAAGACCGCTGCAGGCGCCGCCGGAGGCGGAAAGTTTTGGGGTGCCACGCCCAAAACTCGTTAAAATCGTTTAAAAACCATGAATTCGGCGCCCTCTTGGATGGTAATTGTTGCGCACTAAAAGAAATTAATAAGTGGGCACTTATCGATTCCAGAAGAGTAAACCATTGAAACAGTTTATTGTAACTACAAATCAATAAAGATAAAAAAAAAATCAGGAGAAGTTCGAAAACGTTAAAATATATATCGGTTTGATGGCAAAAAAGTGTTATTTTTTTCGATGGTTAGCCCTTCGACTTTGCCGTTTCCTAGCTTTAAAGTGAATTCCATACATTTTTCAATATCTTTTTCATCGCATATCACACACACACACACTTTCATTTTATGTTTATAAAAAGGTCAAGAAAACGAAAAACACCATTTGACACTGCGTTGAAATATTGGTGCTGTCGTCAGACATTACTGCAAAAAGAGAACTTTTTCAATTTCCTTGCAATTGTGTTCTATCAAAATAATTTGCAATTGTGTTCTATCAAAATAATTTGCCGTAAATTTTTATTAAACACTAAACAGAAATAAAATGGTTCAAAGTTAATGCTTAACTAAGTTTAATTAAAAGACGCACCAGCATCGTCACTATATTGTTTCTCAAATGGCAAAATTTCAAACATAACTCGAGTCAAAAAAAAAAAAGTAATAATCTAAAAAAACCTCGAAAAAAACTCACTTTATCAAATTTTTACACGTACACCATTAAATTGAGTGTCGTCTTTGAAGCCTCCGTCAAATCTTCATCTGGCATATCTCTTAACGATTCTCTTAAGATTGGCCCAAACGTTCAAAGTGATTTGGTCTCCGTCCTCATTCGATTTCGTCAGCATGATTTGTTGACAGGAGATATTGCAAAGATGTATCGTCAGGTGTTGATAGAACCCAACCAACGTAATTTGCAAAGAATTGTTTGGCGTTATAACCCCGCTTCTGAACTTTGTCATTTTAAATTAAATACCATAACATATGGTACAGCCAGTGCATCATTTTGGCCACACGTTGTCTCAAACAAATCTCGTTAGACAAACAGTTTGAATATCCTACAGAAAGCCATATTATAGCCAATGATATTTACGTGGACGACGTGTTTTCGGGAAGCCATTCTTTAGAAAACCTTTTGAATATTCGAAATAGCCTTATCAAGATATTTAAAGAATATGGCTTTGACTTGCGAAAATTTGCCGCAAATGATCCATTTTTTACTTACTAATTTAGATGGGGAAAATTCTATTGTGTTTTCCATTAATGATGCCCAAAGTTCTAAAACATTGGGCACATTATGGAAATCACAGTCTGATGAATTAATTTATAACTCAAACATAAACCCAAATCCTAGTATAATTACTAACCGATCCATGTTGTCGGATATTTCCTTAGACTATATAATAAGATAGACTCCGCGTTCCATTCATATTTATGCTTTAACCCCCCAAATAAAACAAAATATGAACAAATGAATGAAACTAAAGAAGTGGGGATAGCGTCTGCGGGCGACAAGACCTCCCAGTGTCGCTCGCGGCAGGCGAGGCGCCGCGCGCCTCACCGGCCGCGAGCTACAGTGGGAGGTGCCCGCAGACCCGTCTTAATGACGGCGCCCGCAGACCCGTCTTAATGACGGCGCCCGCAGACCCGTCTTAATGACGGGGCCAGTTGAATAGCAAAACAACTACCTCTTTTTCAATTATATACACTAAGGATATTTCCCAATTATTTGATCCTCTGGGATGGTTGGGTCCTATGATAATCCAAGCCAAATGCATTCTTCAAAAATTATGGCTATTAAAAATCTCTTGGGATTAAGCCGTACCAAAGGAAGTCTGCCAGAAATGGACTGATTTTAGTATGCAGTTGTTCTGCAAGCACCATAAAAATTTCTCGACAAGTTACTCTTAAAAATTCCAACAAAATTCAAATCCATGGTTTTTCTGACGCTTCTGTATCTGCCTATGGTGCAGGTATATACGTTTGCTCGAAAAACAACAATGGCAAGACAGCTAGTAAAATTATTTGCGCCAAATCTCGTGTTGCGCCTTTAAAGGCAGTTTCACTACCTCGGTTAGAACTTTGCGGCGCACTTTTACTGGTTAAACTCATGAAGAAAATTTTAGAAACGTTAGATGTCAATGTTACTGATTTATTTTATTGGACAGATTCCTCGATTGTACTCTCATAGTTATGCTTAGAGTCGCGTAATTTAAAAACATTTGTTTGCAATCGAATAGCTGAGATACAGCAATTATCGGACACTGATAAATTTTATCATATTCCATCATCTCGGAACCCTGCGGATCTGATTTCCAGAGGAGTTAAGTGATCTCTGGTGGCATGGTCCTAGTTTCCTGTCAAAACCTAGTCGTACCTGGCCTACTGGTAACCATATTAGTACTGTTACGTTTTTCCCCGTGGGTTCTTAACAAAATTACAACTTGACTATTTTCAACTAATACTCTCTTTATTCACTATCACTGTATACAATTTAACACTTTAAACTACTCTTATAACTTTACAACTAATATCTATTCAACACTCAATGATTAACTGAACTGAACTGCTAACCGACTGACTGACTAACATTCGCCTTAGGTCTGCTTATATATAATCTTAAATCTATCACGAATATTCGGGAAGTATTCCGAGCCACTCTATACGATCTCGACGAGGCCATCGAGATAATTCCAGCGATCCTGTTCGCAGCCGGCCGGGTGATGACTCATACAGACAAAGAAGCGAGGGGGCACGGCGGCTAGTTGTATAGGGTAGCACAAAAACGTTCAGATGGTTGTTAGGTTAGCCGTAACATTGCCTCCCGCTTAATTCTGATCGTCCCGATCAGCTACTTCATGTCCGTGATATGCTTTCAACCTGTCGAGGTGGACAACTTTCAGTTTGCTTCTGGGGCTACGCTGAATTCTATACACAACGTCGTTAATTCTTTTGATGACCGTATAGGGTCCTTCCCATACTGGTGTTAGCTTGGGAGATCTTCCTGTCTTCCTTTGCGGGTTATATAACCAGACTTTATCGTTCATCCGAAATCCCCTAGAGTTAGCTTGGAGATCATATCGAGCCTTCATTCGGTCACTAGCGAGACGTTCAAACGGTAGTCCCACATCATTCTGTTTCATCTTCCCACTGGATCTTGTCTGAGGTCCTTGACTTGAGGCACAGGTTGAACACTGCTGGCACCATGATTTCACATCCTCGCAGTAGTTGACCCAGTAAAATCTGTCGCGGATCTTGTCAATCATTTTGTTCACTCCGAGATGAGCACCAAACTTTCTATTATGTACTTCGTCCAGAACTTCCGCTACCCTCTTCGTTGGTACCACTAACTGCGTCTTCACTACTTTGCCATCGGCGCTTTCCCAGGCTCGTTAAGGAGTCCATTTTCAACTACCAGGGAGTTCCACTGAGCCCACAGAGATTTAAAAGTAGATCCCTTAGTTGAAATATCACTCCAGCTTGACGTTCTTCCTTAGCTTTTAGTAGCAGTGCTATTTCATTATCCTCAAGCTGATCCTTCTTCAGTTGCTCTGTGGTCCACTGCTGATCAACCTTAAACTTGATTCGCCTAATGGGAGTGATTCCTTCTCGTTGGTCAGTTCGTTGGCGATGTTTATAATTATCCTCACATGACCTTCTGGATAAAGCATCTGTATTACTATGCCATCTTCCTTCCCTGTGCTTAGCCTTAAAGTTATATTGTTTCAACTCTTCCTGACTTGGCTTTAAACTGCTGTTGTCTCTGGATGGAGCTGTAGGTCGTAGTTGTACTCGACAGTCTCTCTTAAAATGCCCAATGTTGCCACATATATAGCACTGATTTAAAACATTTCGGTTACGTGGCATATCTTCTAGTGGCTCCCGGAATCTTTGTACTTGACAGTCCCTTTTGAAATGCCCAGTCCTGCCGCATCTATAGCACTGATTTATAGCCTTTTGATTACATGGTCTAACTTCTGTTGGCTCCCGGAATATCCGTACTCGACAGTCCCTTCTGAAATGTCCAGTCTTTCCACATCTATAGCACTGATTTGATGTATTTCGGCTATGTGGCCTATCTTCTATTGGCTCCTGGAATCTTTGTACTCGACAGGCCCTTTTGAAGTGTCCAGTCTTGCCACATCTAAAACACTGATTACGGTTGTATGGCCTAACTTCTAGTGACTCCCTGAATCTCCCCGTGGCCTGAAGAACTTCGATTAATTTCTTCAAAATACCGCCCATTTCAGTTAGTTCACAATTGTTCGCCAAATTTTCTTCCTTGATGGATACTTCCCTGATTGCTGGCTTAGAGATGTTACAG
Source organism: Pissodes strobi (assembly GCA_016904865.1). Lineage (NCBI taxonomy): Eukaryota > Metazoa > Arthropoda > Insecta > Coleoptera > Curculionidae > Pissodes > Pissodes strobi. The sequence goes on from MU186997.1 coordinate 13,085, forward strand.
GCCGCCTCGATTTCCAGAGCTCTACCCAAAACTTCACGGCTGCTATCAAATTTGGCTAGGCGTAGCATTTTCTGAGTTTCTGGATCTCTGATACCATCCACGAAATATTGGGCAGAAAGTTCCTCTTGAAATTCCTCTGTCGCTCCCGGGTAGGCCAATTGAATGAGACGTCTAATGTCTGCCTCAAATTCTTGTCACCAGGCTTCTGATGTCGGGACTTAACTTGTGCCTGATACAGTTGTCTTCTATGTTGGTCTCCAAATCGTCTCTCCAGGGCAGCTGCAAGTATGTCATATTTCCCTTGTTGGCTGATGGGAATGGTCTGCAGTAGTTCCAGGGCAGATCCACGAAGCGCTACCACTAGTGATGTAGCCATTTCTTCATTATTCCAACCGTTGGCAACAGCAGCGGCTTCAAATTGTCTTTTGTACATTGTCCAGGATGTTTGACCGTCGTACGTTGGAGGTTTGATGTTTTGTCCTGAGGCGAATGCCCTCTCGGTAGGTGCTTGGTGTTTTAGTCTGGTAAATTCTGCTTGTAGATTCTTCACTTCTTTCTGTACGTCTCCTACTTCTTTTTGTACATTTCCAACTTCTTTTTGAATATTGTTTACTTCTCTCTCAAATTTCTCATTTTGTCCGTCCAATATTTTCTGTAATTTTCCTTGCTCGCCTACAATTACATCCAGCATCCATTTCTGAAGCTGGTCCTGCTCTGCTTGTATTTTCTCTTCCTGATCTTGTAAAATTTTCTGAAGCCGGTCCTGTTCTGCTTGTCTTTTCTCTTCCTGGTCTTGCAAAATTTTCTGAAGCCGGTCCTGTTCTGCTTGCCTTTTACGTTCATCTTCATCCCGATCCGCTTGCCTTCTACGTTCATCCTCTTCCCGATCCGCTTGCCTTCTACGTTCATCCTCTTCCCGATCCGCTTGCTTTTTATCTTCTTGATCTTGAAAAATTTTCTGAAGCCGGTCCTGTTCTGCTTGCCTTTTACGTTCATCCTCTTCCCGATCCGCTTGCCTTCTACGTTCCTCCTCCTCCCGATCCGCTCGCCTCTCAGCATTTAAATTATCCATGAAATCGGCCAACATTTTATTTATTTGCTCCATTTCTGCTGTTTGTTGCCTTGTATTGACCATAGAATGTTATAAAACTTTACCAGAATCCAGCAATCAAACGGTCTCGTTGACGTACTTGTACTTCTTCTTTGAAAAATACTTCGCAAGTCCGGTCCCTTCACAATCCCACTTCTGACACCAATTGTTACGTTTTTCCCCGTGGGTTCTTAACAAAATTACAACTTGACTATTTTCAACTAATACTCTCTTTATTCACTATCACTGTATACAATTTAACACTTTAAACTACTCTTATAACTTTACAACTAATATCTATTCAACACTCAATGATTAACTGAACTGAACTGCTAACCGACTGACTGACTAATATTCGCCTTAGGTCTGCTTATATATAATCTTAAATCTATCACGAATATTCGGGAAGTATTCCGAGCCACTCTATACGATCTCGACGAGGCCATCGAGATAATTCCAGCGATCCTGTTCGCAGCCGGCCGGGTGATGGCTCATACAGACAAAGAAGCGAGGGGGCACGGCGGCTAGTTGTATAGGGTAGCACAAAAACGTTCGGATGGTTGTTAGGTTAGCCGTAACAGTACTTTTGCACGTAAAGTGAATAACGATAATCACACGGATATTCCCGAGTTTAATCCAAAGAAATTATGCTTAATTTCAAATATATCATCTCAGGTTTTAAATAAGATCATAGCCAAATGTTCAAGCTTCACAAAACTTATAAATGTTATATCATACTGTTACCGTTTTACTAAAAATTGCAAAATACCCAAAGCTTTAAGAAAAATCGGTCGTATTCAACCAGCCGAATTTAATCAGACCATGTGCCATTTGTCAAATTGATTCAAAGGGAACAATTTTTGAAAGATATTCAGCGAATCCAGAAGAATCAAATTGTTCGGCCTTCCAGTCATTTAAGCACCTTAAATCCTTTAAGATGAAGACGGAATTTTACGAGTAGGAGGTAGACTAAGACATGCCAGACTTGAATTGAACTACAAACATCCCATACTATTGCCTCATAACGCTGTATTCACTAAGCTAATAATCAATTATGAACATTTAAGGAATCTCCTGGTGCTCATGTGACCCTGTCTTTTGTGCGCCAGAGGTTTTGGCCTTTAAATAGAAAAACTTTGGTAAAGGGTATTATACGTAAGTGTATACCATGCTTTAAGGCCAATCCAATGCCACTCCAGGCTCAGATGGATGATTTACCTAATCAAAGAGTGACACCTGCATTACCTTTTTTACCACCGGTGTAGATTATGCTGGTCCGTTTCTGTTTAAAGATTCCACATTTCGAAATAAAAAATACATTAAGGGATACTGAAGCTTTTTTTGTTTTTTTTTGCACGAAAGCAGTGCATATAGAACTGGCTACAGAACTCACAACTCAATCGTTCATAGCTGCCTTTAAGCGGTTTACTGCTCGTCGTGGTTTTTGCCAAACTTTAGTTTCCGACAATTGAACAAATTTTATAGGCGCCAATAATGAGTTTAAGGCAATTTATGACGTATTGAATGATAGCAAGTTTCAAGGCTTTTTAGAAAATACTAAAATGCGATGGCTCGTAAATCGAAGCGGTTTTAAATTTTCGGCCATTGGTGCAATTATCAGATGACCTTAATGATTTTGATGCTCTAACGCCGGGGAATTTCCTTATTGCCCGTCCCCTGAATGCCGTTCCATAAACCGATGTAACCCAGATTCCTGTCAATCGTCTTGGTCGTTACGCTCATATCCAGAAGATGACACAACACTTTTGGGCTCGTTGGTCTCCGGATTATTTGCATACATTGCACCAACGATTTAAATGGAAGTCGCATGTTAATTCTGGTGTACTTCTTGGTATCCTAGTGCTGCTGAAAGAAGATGGCTTACCTTCCCAATCCTGGAGAATGGGAAGAACCACTGCCGTACATCCTGGGCTGGACAACGTAGTGCGGGTAGTGAGTGTACAAACTAAAGGAGGCCTAATTAAACGAAGTATCGCGAAAGTGTGTCCGCTTCCGATAGACTCCGAAGTAGATTCCTAAACCCGCGATTAAGTGACCTTTGCTTTCTCCCGTGCGTTTAGTGACTATTAATTATTGAAATTCCTTCTACAGACTCAGTCATTTCAAGGGCGGCGGTTATGTTCGGTGAAAAGCAAACTGTACAAACATAATCATAATCCTTTCCCTGGAGAGAAATGCCGCCATAAAGTATGTTTTAAGTTAATTTAGTAGGCTACAGTTCTGAGTATCCTGGACGCTGCAATTGTTTCCTGGATAACGGCGGAACGAACAATGATTATTATTTTTGACATCTTTCGGTCGCTTTTTTAGAATTGTCGGGCGATTTATACTCATGTATTTAAATTAATATTTTGCACAGTTCTCTGAGAGAAGTTAATTGTTTAATCTAATAGTTATTAATTATAATATACAGCTAACGAACGCGACATATGCTGTTATTATTTAATTTTTGCACTATAACCTCAAGAAAGTCACAATATCGGCAAGAAAATACTATAGTATATTGGGTAACTAGGAGGAAAAGCAAAACATTCCTGGACGGTTGTGGTGTGAAGTCCAGGATGTGCTTTTCCTACGAGTTGCATGCACATACTATTTTTATCCGATCGGAATTAATTATAATACGTATTTATAAAAATAGAGCCAAATATTACTTTAAATAAAAACGGCGTTTTAAATTTAAACTCAACATAATATCAAGTTTTGAATTGGCGAGCTTGGAGTTTATTACGTAACTAGGGAAACCACAGCTAAATCTTGCTTTTGATAAACGTCAGATCTGACAACCAAGTGTTTAAATATGACAGAAATGTTATATTCCCGGCCTAGGACGGAAATGTTGTACGTACAGTTATTGCATGTTGCCAAGCAACGAATACAATATGCTGGAATCATGACTTTTGCGATGAGAAAATACATGGGAAAGGTATAGTTTTTCGTTCGATCGGATAAAAAATATATTCCACTTTGCCGATTGTGAAAAAGTGGGCCTATCTCAGTCCTTCAAATGTTATTGCTGTTGGTATGAACTGTTGTTACTAAAATATTGCCATTTTATACCAGTAGTAATGTTCTTGTGATTTAGTTTTTATTTTTAGTATGGTTGTTGCCTATTGTTCTGGAATTATTTATTCTAGAATTTCTTATTTGATTTTGTAAATTTATATTGACATAACCATATTGTATACTGTTGTTATTCAGTAATGGGGGTTTCCCGTTTAATAAATAAATAAATACATTTAATGTTTTTATTTGGGCGTTGTAAAACGCATGGTCATCGCCAGTGGCCATGATTGATCTCTGAATCCCCCAATATATTTGTTGAAAGTTACTTCGTGTATTTGTAATTGTTGAATGGTTTTCTTAAAATTTCTTATCACGGAAGTAGTTACGGAAATTTGGTTTTTTAATAAATGTTCATTTCGTCTTTCATATTGGGTGACTTTGTTGATACTACCATTAAAGTATTTGCGCTCTGAGGCATCGAGATTTCCTATGATTGGATTTCCAGATTGTACTTATGCCGTTGCAATTCCGCGTCTGTTTCTAAACAGGTAATTTTTTTGTATCAGCGCTTATTTCCCCATATTTAGGATTAACAGAGTCGGATATTTGGTTGAGAAGGCTGACATGTGTTTGTACTTCCGTTTTCAACGTTGGCAGCATTTTTTTGAATGCCGGCTACCGCTTATTGACTTCTTTAAAAAAAATAGTGGACAACAGACAGGATTGGGAAAATGAAACAAGTGTTCGCTCTACTGGATATTTAAATATGCTACAACGAAAAACTGATTTTAATCTTCTGTTATTAATTTTCTCAGAAATATTTCCATTCTGTGATAATCTATTTTGCGTCCTACAAAGTAAAATAAGTGATATAACTTTTTGTGTAAGAAAGATTCAAGAATTCAAGTCAATAGTTTTGTCTAAAAGGGTACAATTTGATGAGTTTTGGCTTAAATTCGAAAATTTAGAAGTTTTGTCTACTGAACCGGAAAGAAAAAGAATACGAACGGAAGACACTGTAGACAAAAAGAAAATAATCCAAAAGTGAAGCTCGTAAACTGTTCTGCGAAATCATCGACAATATTTCGGCTTACATAGACGATAGGTTTAACCCTGGAGTGCACACGTGGATTTTTAAAACAAAAGTACCCACGTGGGGTGTTCCCATACCCCCATTTAAATATTGTTTTATTTTTAAAAGAAATGACAATAAGAAAGTTTCTATAACTTTATTTTTATTAAAGATCCTATACAAAAAGAATCAAAACCATTAAAACTGCACAAACTATTTAACCTATAAGAATGACCTATAATCTAATTGTTATCGGAAGCATCATCAGAACTACCTGATACTCCCGTGAAACAAGAATATATTATATATAGATACTTATGTATGTATGTATGCATATGTGTGTATGTATGTGCTTTTGATTCTTTAACAAAATTGTCCCCTCTTTTTTTACTTTCCCGCGTTGCGTTCTGAACTGGGTGTTATATACAATACTAAATAAAAATAGTGTTAGTGACTTATTAAGATTAATCAAAGAACGTTGACTACATCAAGCTTGCCCCGAAACGCTCAAACTTTATGAGCTTACACTTACCATACCTGCGACAAGTACGTCAGCAGAACGTAGTTTTTTTACACTCAAGAGGATTAAGGCTTTTATCACAAATTCTACAGGACAAGAAAGACTTTATGCTTTGGCAATGCTTTCTATTGAACGCGAACTAGTTCGGGAAATTTTTCAGGAACCCAATATTTACGACAACTTTATAGATGAATTTGCAAAGCAAAACAGAACATTGGAGTTGCATTTTAAATAAGGTTAGTTCTCAGTAGGATAATCATACATTTTAACATTTTATCCTTAAAGTAATTTTCTTTTGTATTATAGGGTAATAAAAACCAAGCAATATTTTTTCCGTACTTCTATTCTATATCGCAATAAAAATAGCCAAATAATCAAGGGTAAATATATAAATGGGCATGGCCGGGGCAAGCGGGGTGGAGACGACGAGGTTTATTTTTTATGTGAATCACTAAAAGAAGTCGTTGGTTGGCTGTTGCCATTTTAAATGCACAATTCGCACCCGTTTAAAAAGGTACCTAAATAAATCTGATCACCCTCAAACTCGGGAACGATCGAAAATATTTCAGAAAGCCTATACGGTTCGATTTCATCGGCTCCTTCGCGTTGACTTTGAGATCGAGTTTCAGGCATATTGCTTAGAGTTTTGTAAGGTTAATACAATAAATTAATATTCGCAAATATGAGAAAAGGAGAAATTTTACGTATTAGAATATTGAACAGTTTTCAGTAAAGTAGGGATTTAGAAATAGATAAAACAGTAACGATATGATTCAATATCACTTACGCTACCAGGAAAATGAGCCGTCTTGTTATCTGGATCACACTGTCAGCGGTTTCATTTGGTGTTCCTTCCACAGCTACCATTGAGTGAGGACGTCTGGAATTAGGTTCTTTGCTTCGTTTAAGGATTGGGATCCACTGTCAACACTTGGGGACTTTCGTGTTCTGCCGACGTTGAGGAATCATACCGACTGCGCCAATTGTTATATCACTAAGAACTAATCTCACTTTTAAAAATATATATATTTAATTTTATTAGATACTCTACTTTTCATTAATCAGACAAACATACTAACTAGCTGCAATTTAAAATTTTAACTGGCTGGATATAATTCTAATGTCTATTTACATACATACATGTATATCATAAGTAGATAAAAGCACATTTAGTAATCTGCTGACAATGCTTCATAGAGTTTCATCTGGTTCAGCATTTCTCAACGTTCAGACACAACTTCTAGAAGCTGTTCAAATCACACTGCAATCGATCAAAGCAATTCTTGACTCTATCATCTTGAAATGCCTCAAGTCATCCGCAAACATTTCAAAATCGCTATTTCTGTTGACATTGCTTATATCGTTCACAAAAAATCGAACAATAACGAGCCACAACGTGACCCCTGCGGGATTCAGAAGGCAAAATTGATAACCATGAACAAATGTCCTGCAATTTTTACACACTGAGTGGTGATAAAAAGCTCTCCGCCCAACATTTCCTTGTATATACGTCTTGCAAAATTTTATACGGTCATTAACATAAGGGAGATTACCTGACCAATGACATTCACTCGTGTGGAAGGGAAGACTTCACAATATCATACTGCAGACTGTGCAGATGTCACAATGGTCGTGAATATTTGCGAGTAAAATTCTTTAATAGGATTCCTGTGGAGTTCAAATCAGTCGTGTATGATTGCTTTGTCAGAGGAGCTTTCCAATTCCATTTCTAATGCGAAAAATAATTCTTGTATCCACTTGAGTCATTTCCAACGAGGAAATTAGAGGATTGATTTGAACTGTAGGACCCGATGGGAAGTTCAAATCAAACCGTTTATAAGGCTATTTTCATGTTCAGTTTCATCGGATGTGTCGGATTTCAACAAAAAAATTCTTTAGAATAATGGTTTTCCACTAGCAATTTTCTGCAATTTTGAACATTTTAAAATCTTGGTTACTTCACAAAGAAAATACTGTAGCTGCATACGGTCAAGTTAGAGGAGAAAGTCTGACAAAGTTTTATAGATTTTACTTTAATTTTCCAGATGCATTTAAATGTGTGACCCTGGAGTTTTAATATTATAACCTTTTGTTTAACAATGAAATACATAATTACTTTACTTGCAATCGAAAGAATTGGCGTATTACAAGAACTATATATAAAAAGATCATGAATTCTCTATTCTTTAAATGCATGAAGGAATATATTGAGCAATCTTTACCATTAATGCGGGGATTTATCCCGTAAAAATGCCCCTGTTGCTTAGTTCCAGTGCATGTCTTGTTTTGTAAAGTTTTGGTTTGGATGGCGTAAATTGTTCAGCTGTTTGCTGATTGATGATTTCTTGACTTTGACTTTTGACTATAATAACTTGCCACACGTCGCAAAAGACAAGGAAGATAGTTTGTGTGAATTTAAATAGTCTCTGGCGGATTGCTTATTTCTAGATCTATTGGATGCATGGAGATGTGTGTTTCATTAACTGTGCTGCTATGTCTGCTTTATTTCTCTCCCTTCTTTGCGTTTTCATATCTCTGTATATGGTATTGCTTGCTTGTTATGCTTATGTCATTGAATTATTTTGTATATATGTTGTATGTGTATCTGAATAAAGTTATTATTATTATTATTTTAGGGGCTCAAAAGCCTAAATTGATGTGTAAGAATTTTAAATCAAATGCTGTACTGATCATTCATGTGTATTGTGCCACCTTTTATATTAAGATAAATTTACTTTCTGATAAAGATTTGGGGCATTTACTCTCAATATAAGAGATAGTTTTTTTTTTTGGGATGGATTTGCCAGAGGATTTGTTGCGTTTTAATTTTTACATCCACTAACAGTTTTCTGTAATTTTAAATATATTTAAATCTTGGTTACTTCAGAAAGAAGATGCTAAAGTGATTTGCCCACTGAATAAAAATCATCTAATATCACGTAAAACATCTCAACAACATTTGGAGACATGTACACTTAAGTCAGCTGGTTATAAGGCAAATGAGGTATTCTTGTCAGAGCCATCAGATAAAACTGATTGCAGTATTAAATTGACCAATGTAAAGAAAGTTGAAATCTTGAGTGTGGCTAAAGGAAACAAATCTGAATTCAAAACAGGTAATTAAATCCTCGAGAACATTTATTTTTCTCAATCATAATTTCAGTAATATACAGCTACATTAATTACTTGGATCAAAAATAAACAATACTGCAAGTTGATGTAACAATAATCTAACTAATTAGTATTATTAAGTACTTACTTCTGAATTAGTGATTCATTACCTTTCATGCAGTTTAAATTAATTAAAATTGGTACATATGTACAATTCTTCATATCCTTATAAAATTGAATAAATATTGGAAATAATTCTACATTTGTAGTATTGTTTGTTTAGCATTTAATTTGTTACTTGTTATATAATATGATATTTTATATGTGTCTTTAATAGGTTTGATTCTTTTTCAGTGCAGGGTTACCCTTGCAGTTGGCTCTGCATAGAACTAATATGCACGTTTATATTGTATCAGCAATAAAAATACAAAATAAGTACATATCCTTTTGAAATATCCTTTTTCAAGTGTGTAATTGACATGTCATACACATGTCAATAATATGTGGTATATTAAGAACTAATTCTTAATTTGGTTCTTGTTTACCAAAGATTATAAGAAATTGTATTTTGAATAATCATTTTAGAACGAACATGCTTATCAAGGTAGCATACATTTATTATATTTAGTAACCTTATTATATTCATATTCATGCAGTGATATTAAATAAGAGTCTAATTAAATAAGATGTTCTAAATAATTTCGCAATTATATTCAAACACTCTAGCATCTGTTGTTTGGAAACTATGACTAAATTCACTTTAGATACAAATTATATATGTCAATATAAAGATTTTGTTGTTTTGGTTATTCAAAGTATTATTACCGCATTCGAAAGTAGAACGTTTGTATCTAAGTATTCTCAAAAAAAGCATTTTATAAATCATATGGAAAGATGTTGGGAATTATAGAAAACAGGACCAATTCATATTTATGTATCTTCAGCAAATCACCTTATTTCTTTAGCTTGGAATGGCCGAGATTTGGATCCACTCACGTCAGATCGCCTTACAAGTACTTTTTCAGTTGATGAGAGGTTAGCTCTATATGACTACAGCATAAAACATACTGTAGCTCCTCCTAAGCCAGAAGAATTTACACTGTAAGTAATATGAGAATTTGTAATAATTATCTATTTTTATAGGAAAAGTTTATACTTTTCCCATTAATTTAAGTAGGAAATCAATTACAATGGAATCATCGTCACGGTGGTTGTTGACAAATGAGTGATCACACTTGATTTATATATGTATATGCCATATGCACTTTTGAAAAAATGGCATTTTAAGAAAAAAATTTCATATGAACATAG
>MU186997.1:23225-79793 GCA_016904865.1 Pissodes strobi
AGAACCACTTAACGGATCAATCTGAAAATTTAGTCGTTTACATAAACAGATATGCTCTACCTTGCTAAAATATTTTCGACAATGCAGTGTTACCGCTTCTACCAAAAAATAGAAGCTACTGTAAAATTTTAGATGGAAAACCCCGTATATTATTGCATATTTGCATTTCGCGGAGAATTCTAGCCAATGACAGTAAACAAATAAGTGCTACTCGAAATCCAAGAAGGTAAAGGATAATTAAAGGTAAGCCAATTTCGTGGCAAATGCAATTCGACATTTTTTGAAGTCGGATTTGGTTATACATACTACTTGCATTACGCAGATTTGATGTGAAAGATTAAACATTCGCATTTCCTACAAAAAATATAAATTCGGTATTTAATTTTATTTCATATTTATATTGAGTTTTTAATTGTTTTGCCAAGTCTCCACTATTCCGCAAGAAGTACGATACGCACATTTTAACACTTAAGTTATCTGATCAAGCACTGAAATCCATGTCCAGTTTTTTAGGTACTTGGGTATTATAAATATAAAATAGAATTAATCTCGTGCAGTATTGAAAAAATAAGTTATGGTTACCTCTTACTTGTACGACCGCAGATTTCCCACCTCTAGTACCTAAGATAATGACATAGATATTTCTTTCATTAGCATCATTTGGTGGTGACTTTATTAAAATGCTAATAACATTAAAACTGTTTTAGAGCCTCAAATTCTTGATAAATTTTTGTTGGTTTTAGATACGTTCATTATAAGACTCTTATGCTCTTATCAAAGATATGTTTCAATGGTTCTTATATATTGTTGAAACTGTATTTAAGAAAGCTGTTTAAAAAGTGGCAATATACAGAGAAATCAAAGAAAATTAACGATGTTCGAAATTTGATATATTTTGTATTTTGAATATTGGACGACTTAATCCCCATATACAGGGTTATCATTTATATTTCGCCACGTTATACAGGGTTTATTTTGCAGATAGAAAAAAATGATAAATACAAAAGTTGTATGGATTTCAGGGAACTTCCTAGAAAAAAATATTTTGAATCAGGGTGAGTCAGAAACCAGTGGAGTATCAAATTTGGATTTTTTTAAATGGAACGCCCGGTATATTTCTGAATATTTAGATTCTCCTCATTATTCTCTTTTCAAAAATGTAAAATATGTCTATACTTGCAGCGGTAGTTTTTGAGCTGTTTGACTTCAAAATTGCCCTTTATCTGAATAATAATTTTATTATTTATTTAGTATTTATCGTTCATAACAAAATATTTTCTGACTTTAAAATCATAAAAATCATTTTCTACATTAACATCATAATGAGAAATAATATAAATAAATATATTATAAAATTATTATTCAGATAAGGGGTAATTTTGAAGTCCGAACAGCTCAAAAACTACCGCTGCAAGTATAGACATTATACATTTTTGACATGAGAATAATGAGAATCTAAATATTTAAAATTATTTTTTTAGGAAGTTCCCTGAAATCCATACAACTTTTGTATTTAATATTTTTTTCTCTCTGCAAAAATAAACACTGTATAAGGTGGCGAAATATAAATGATATCCCTGTACTCACTTTACTAAGCAGAATAATAATGTCTAGAAATTTATATTTTCGTTTTGTTATAGAGATCTGTCAGATTTGAAAGAAAAAAAGGAATTTTCAGACAAAGAAAAGCTGGCCTTGGAACGTGATGCAAAACGAAGAAGAGCAAAATATAAATCAGTGCATACAAGCAAGAAGAGCCAAACAGAAATTACGAGGGAAATTATTGATAACCAGATGGCGCTTTATTCAGACTGGCTTAAACAAAAGCAAGAGCAAGAAAGAAAAGACAAAGAAAAACTCAAAAGGCTTGCGAAAGAAAAGATGAGGAAAAAGTCTTCTCATGACCAAAGTCACATATTTAATAATCAGTATCAGTATATTGGAACTACATATGATCAAAATATCGTTAGTCAAAATACTATACAATGGGATCAATCATTGCCATATTCTGGTGCATATGATACTGAGTATTATAGTTCCAGTCAAGCAAATCAAGGTGTTATTACAGATTGGAGTCATCTATACCAAGGTGGAATTGATACTGAGTTATATACCAATTCGGGTAAGCCAGTTGACCATTGTATATACTTTCCTTCAGAAGATGTAGCAGGAAAGGTGACAAAGTACAAATAAAACACACCATTATTTATCCCGACATTTCAGGTTTAAGCCTTTATTAGACCTGAAACTACATTTATATTTTTCAAAAACTTTTTTTCCTCAAATTCTTTGTAAATACACATAATTAAGCGCAAAAATAAGTATTTTAAAAATATTTAGCTTTTTATTATCGTGGGTGCCCTTTTAAAAGGCCGCTAGGGCTATATATTACTATCATAAAAATAAATAAAAACATATAGCTAAACAAACAATAACAATCTGTTACAGTAATTCTCAATTTATAGTTGAATCCAAAAAAATTAAGCTGTTACGAAAGTTTAAAAACAGTCTTTTGGATGCAGAGCCACATCGCATTTGCGACATATGAAATTAGCTTTTTATAATCATACAAAGCATCGTCGCTGACTTTCATTGTATGAAACCAAATGACCCAATCTGTCATAACGAGAAAATTCATGTAAATTTATTGGCGGTTTGGAAGGCCCACTTTTAGTTGCTCGTTTGTGTGTTTCCAGCAACTCTGTAGTAACTGATCTTCTAAACTCTAATTGATCCAGTTTTCCATCGTTATGCTTGTGAATACGTCAAGCATTTTAAATGGCCGTATCAATACAGTGCTAAAATAAGGGGAAGTATCATTGCTTCCCTCTAATTGACACCCTTTACTCACTTAGATTCTGCCATCTCCCATATTTTCGTTATAAAATTTAATTAGTCATGGTGGTTGATCTATATAAATATGTTTTTTTTTCGGACTGGGCGATTCTCTTCACTTTATTCAGTGGAACTATTGACAGTGAATTAGAGGCTGCACTAACCACGTTATTGTCATGCCATTTGCAAATAGCGATATCGTTATTCGCATCTACAAACTCGAGCTTGTCACCATTCTTTATTTTTTATTGTTGCAGCACTTGATAAAGGCGATTGTGGAATTCTGTTCTCCCTCGTCGTCCCTGTTGCTTTTATGCGCCTTAGTTTCAGCTCCAGCAGAAGAGAAAGTGATGTAAAATAGTTATCAAAATATAAGTGGAACGATTTATATGATGTTTTTTTGCAGAACGTCTGCATAACCTAGGACTACACAAGGTCCAAGTCCCATGTGCTTATATTTTTCCGGCAGTTTTGTAGAAGAGCCTTGATAGGGATTAAAATGAACTATGTATCCTAAGCGCAAGGAACCAATCCAAAATTTGTAACCCCCTAATAAACTTTTTTCCACTATGGCGACCGAAGTAGGAACCATTGAGTCGTCAATACTATGATTTTCTTCAATCAGAGCATGATCAAACGTATTTTTGTTCAGAATATCAAATAGGGGCCTCATTGTTGCATATTTATCGGTCTTATCTAGTCTGGTGTTATTGTTGCAATGGACATTTGTCGACAACCGTATCGAAAAATCGGAGCCGCTAACTCGTTTGAATTTATCATTCAGTATTATTCACTGCGTTCAGGAAGATGTTATTCATTTATTTAATCAATGGATGTATTGCATTCGTCAAAACTCTAGTAATAAATTACGTAACTTTTTTTTGATTTCTAGCATATCTGTATTTACGCTGCGATCTGGGGGAAATTAAACTGGTATTTTGTTTATCTATTAACATTTACCAACGCATTGGATCTATTGATTAAATCAACGCATAACCCTGTAAGAAGAGTCAACGTACAGTACATGTTTATCCAACGAGGACTAGACAAGGCGATTTTTTGACTTTCCCTGTACTTTTATAAAAAAAAAACTGAAATAGCCATCTTATGTAATTTTCTCCCGCGAATTCGGATATGTTCAGCAAAAAACAATTATTGAACATCAAATAAAAGTGCTAGGGGTCACATTGATATATTTTTAAATGGGATGCCATATTTTTAATGTGCTTATCCGATTTCCCATATAAATTTTGATCTAAAATGATGGATTTTTAATTCAAAAACGCCTTTTTCTTCAGTTTTAAATTCGGAAAATGTTCGTCTACCGTACGATTAATACCTGATAGATGGATACCCGTTTCACCTGTTCAACCTCTAAGCTGCTTTAAAGCGGCCGTCAGTCAGACCAAATATTCAACTTTCAAATTTCTATACTATATTTCTCACGAATTAATGGTAGTTTTTGCAAATATATCATTCTTTACGTCTAAAAACAGTATGACATATTAGAAAAAACTATAAACTAACTTAATAAGTTTAATCTCAATAATATAATTGTTCGATGGGACGTCCATTATTTTCAAAACACGACTTCAGTCTCCCCAAGGAATCTCTTACAGTATTTTGGTCCTGGTTAAGTCTATTAATTTCATTTATAATTTTTTGCTGAATATCCTCGAGACTTCTGTTCGGTCGTTGATAAACTACATTTTTTAAATGACCCCATAAAAATGTATCCATTGGCGTGATATCGGGGCTATTTGGTGGCCAATGAATTGTTCCGTTACGGCCAATCCATTAATTGTAATGCTCATTTAAGTATGTTACCACTTCTCGAACTGCGTGAGGCGGAGCACCATCTTGCTGCCAAATGATATTGTTGTAGACTTGCAATGGCAATCTTTCCAAGAAATCCTCGATATCGTTTTGAAGAAACTGGAGGTATCTTTGGCCTGTTAAAGAACCGCGATAAAATGGTGGTGCAATGATTCGATTTTCTAACATCCCACACCAAACATTAAGTGAGCTCCTACCTTGAAACTTTATCATTTCATATCTATGAGGGTTAACTGCTGCCCAGTATCTTGTATTTTTCCGATTGTATACCCCCGATGTTGTAAATGACGCTTCGTCAGTCCATAGAATTTTATTATATAAAATCTCCGTCTTGCTCTCTCATCGCCAGCGAAGCAACAAATCGAATCGAAGTTCTTTTTGATGTTGTGTTAAGTATTGAACGGGAAGGATGTAATATGGTTTTAGACCACATTTTTTTAAAGTTCTGTGAACTGTTCGATAGCTTACTCTCCGGAGTCCTGGACCATACCTTACTTCTCGTACCGCTTGTGGAATAGAACTCTTCGGATTTCTAGTAAAATATTGAACAATGGCTCGATTCCTTCTATTCTGTGTTTTCATCTATCATCTTTTCATTCTTGGCTTATCTTTCAATGTCTTGCTTTCTTCAAATAGGGTCTTAATTCTGAGAATTGTATCTACTGAAATGTGTCTCTGGAAACTCTCAAAAAAATGTCTTTGTGTTTGTCGAGCATTCTCTCCACTTTTGTAATATAATTTTATTACACTTAGTCGTTCTTATAAAGAATATTTCATTATTTGTAACTAATTCGCGAAAAATGTAGTATGGAAATTTGAAAGTTGATTAGTTGGTCTGACTGACGGCACAAGAGTCTAGGGAACACACAGGAGGAGATCCGAAATTTTCTTCCGTATTCCAGATTAAGCAAAAATAATCGAAACTAACTTTAACTAGTCAAACAAGCGCATTGAGAAGAGCGCGCTACCCAAACTAACGCAAACTAACCCCTTTTTTATTTCAGTAGGGACTAGGAGATGCTTATCTATGCACACCGAGGCCCATGTTGTTCTGTTGAGCCCGATAGTGTGAGACTCCCGCTGCGCCGATCCACTAAAACCCTTCCCCTACTTCGTCCCTGGAACCGCCGAAAGGCATTACTTCAGGGGCAATCTCCTATGTGTTCCTTATTTCGGTCTCTCTTCTTGCTTCTTCCTTTGCCTTTCCTCTCATTATTACTCTCATCATGTTTGTGACAGCGTTCCAAATCTTTTCATTTGTCAGAAGTTAATCCGCCACATTCTCTTTATCTACGACCGTGTTACATTCCGCCTTGTTTTCTCAAACCTGGTGCAATCAAAGATGGTGTGTCCCGGAATATCCTGCTCCCCACAGAACCAGCACTCATCACTTTCTTGTTTTTTAATCTTTTTTAAATATGCTCCGAAAATCCCATGTCCCGTGTTCGCTTGCGTCACCTCGTAGTCCATTTCACCCCATTTTGTATTCGTCCACGCGTTTACGTCCTTTATGAATTACTTTGCCCATACATTATATTTTTGCCACTTTACCTGCCACTTTTTCATGAGATCCTCCCACGCCTCTTTCGCGTAGGGTTTTCCGTTTTTATGAATTACCGTGCAATCCGAAATTTGTAGTTCTATTGGCGGCAGTCAATAGAATGTACAGTTGGACTTCCCTTATGTTCCTGCAACCTATGAGCAGGATGGTTTCTGTTTTAGCCGTAGCCATCGTTATACCCATTTCCGCCAATGTCTCTGATATGCTCGTTAATGCATGTTGCGCCCCATCTTCCAACTCTGTCTTAGTTCTTGCTTTAACCAGAACAGCCAGATCATCTGCGCAGTGCGCACGATATCAGGCTTACTCCTATTCCCGTCTCGAGGCGTAGCACCTGTTGTAAAATACATTCCAGAGTGTGGGTCCCAAAATCGATCCCTGTGGAACTCCACATGTTATTTCTTCCAATTTTCCATTGGGGTTTATCATTTTCCTTTCTTCCAGATAGGATTGTAGTTCTGGGCATACTCAGTCTGGATCCCTATTTCGCTTTTTTTCTTGGGGTCTCCTTCCACCTTTACATGTTTATGCTCTTCCAACCATACTCTCACATTCTTTCTCTTCATTGTGTCTATTTGTCTTCTGAGTTTCACAGCCATATCTTTAATACCCCTCTTTGTATTTTGTTCTATGTTACTGTCCAGTTCCTTTGAGAGTTTCGCTATTATCTCTAAGGCTTCCATTAATATAGAGGCTTCCGGGCTTTCCCGTTTCTTATGCTGATCTGAGCCTATATCTCTCGCGCCCCATGACGTGTCCAGGGTCTTGCGCTTCCTCTCACTTTCGCCCGACATGCCGGAGGCCGTTTGAGGCGGTGTGCGTGATATACTATCTCTTCTTTCAAAGATGCTTCGAGTGTCCTCCTATCCATCCTCAGTCCAAATAGCTCCAGAAGCTTTCACTTGCTTCAGGGCCTGGTCCCCTACCCTTGGAGCTGTACAGTATTTTGCTGACGGTCGGGGGGAGCCTGCACGTCCACCCTCACCTCCGACCGGAACTGGGGTTTCCGTCTCCTGCTCCGTAAAGGTATTATCCATTTCGTGCCTGTCCATATTCATAATCTCAATCCAGTATAAAGAAGGGTAGCAGGAAAGTAGAGGAGAGGCCCCTAGCCCTCGTCATAGGGACCGAAAAAAAAAACAAGAGTTAACCAAGGGGGTCATATAGGACAGTTGAGAAAGAAGGAGCCTTTCCCCTAGACAAGATGAGAGGAGGAAAAGGCTCGGCTAGGGATCTCGGGAACGCCGCATCTCGTACTCATTAGGCATGAGTCCCTGAGAGAGCTGGTCCGCGGGAACTTATTCGTCAGATCCGACCAAGAATTTATATCCGGAAGGGTCCGCTTATTTCATCCCTAACCCCGTTAGCACCGTGGTTATTCCCCTATCCGCCACCTGGGGGACGCGCCCGATGGGTTGCTGAACCCTGCGGGAACCCAAACTAATCGTAATTAACCAAAGTAAAGACAAGCGCGCTATGCGTGCTTGTCTTCCGTATTCCAGATTAGGCAAAAATAACCGAATTTAACTTTAACTAGCCAAACAAGCCCATTGAGACGAGCGCGCTACCCAAACTAATGTGGCGTTATTATACCACTAAAGATTGCGAACGGTTAGCTCTTAATGCGGAGGCCGGGGTTCTTGGCATATGACCTTTGTGCACTTAAATTGGGCGCCACGTAATTTGGAAGAGATACTGCAAGTTATATAGTCTAGTAAATCACAAAACCTAGATTGTCTTTAATAGATGTTAATTGTATTTTCAAGAACGAAATGGGGAAAACAGTCAAGCAGTAAACACTTCAAATATTCGAAATGGGGAAAACAGTCAAGCAGTAAACACTTCAAATATAAACTAAACAAGTATTCTTTATTTATAAGAATATCTACCATCTTCGTTGGGAATTACACATAATTAAAATTGAAGATATAATCCATTTCTACAGTTTAAAAAAAATTAAGTTATGAAGGAGCTTATCTTGGTAATGCTTACTACCTCTTGGGTGCTTTATTTAAAATAAATTATATACCTAGAGGGAAAAGACTCATGAATCTTTGTTTCCAGGGTTATTAAATATGTTTATCTGTATATACTATCTACCAAGAGAGCCGAACAATTAGGTAAAAAGTTAATATGAATTAGTTAGTGATAAAGTATAAAATTTTACACTTGGTAGACGGCTGATCTTTTACATAATAAAAGGAAAGAACTCGCCTTGAGTTATTCCTGTCAGCTGGATAAGTACTTCCCTCTCTGAGGTTCTTGTAGCTTATTGTTCCCTTCTCTAATCATGTGAAATTCCGGACCAAACTGAATCTTCTACTCTACCCTGTCCATGAAGCATGGTAGTTTAAGATTTAACTATAGACCGTAAATCCCAATTGGAATTTATAGCATCTTTATGCCATTCCCAAATCAAAATTATCTAATATTATCTAATATTAACATCCCATAATAAAACCTGAAACAAACATGAAGTCTTTAGCCACTTTACTTAAGATTGTTGAAATGTTCTGTTTTTTATAAAGCACAAGCCAGCGATTACCTACCTTACTAGGTGGTGATGGATTAACCACAAAAATTAAAAGGCATCTTCAAGGATTAGACAAAAATATAATAGACCAAGCCCTTCTCAGGCCTAATGGCACAGGATTTTGAAAATCTTTTGGCCTAATGGACCCATGATGTTTCTTAAACTCAAAACTATAAAATCGGTCTAGACACTTCGGCTACATCATGAAGACCAAGGCTACTTCAACTTGATCGCTGGACCACTCGCGGATGCTGTGACAGTATCATTTCATTCCATGCGTGCGCGCGCACCTGCGCGTCATGTCTTCGTGATGCAACCAATCGTTTGTATGTGCCCTGGTGGTCTAGGGGTTTGCATGATTAGCCTTCACTTCGGCGACTCGAGTTCAAACCCCGTCGGTGTTTTAATTTTTTTTTAAGGTTATATTTCTAAACTGTTTTTCTTGTTTTTGGGTATGTCTTGGGTTAGATTGGGTTAGCACCTGGTTAGTTTCCTTTTCTTGAGCCCCCGTAGCGAGCGGAGGGCCATTCGAAAAGTGAAATATGCGAAGGAATGTAATGATACTGTCGGAGTATCGTCGAGTCGCTGGACCCCGTTTCCGATGTCAATTGTCAGCTCATCGAACGGAGCGGCGAAAGCTGCTTTCTCATGCACAGTGCCATATAGAATGAATATTAGTGTCAATCGGGTTCAATTGCTCGAGTCATCATCGTAACCACAATCGGGAATGACGTCATATTTAAATATTAACTTGCATGAAACATAATAACTAAAGATGAGAATTAATTTAAAAGAAAACAATCTTTATTGAGAAATTAAGGCAATATTAAATTAATAAGATGGTATGTAAGGCAATATTAAATTAATAAAATAGTATGTAGTGAATCAGTGGCTTGAATTAATAAAGTACGCATCAATTGAAACGATACACCTTAAAAAAACACCAACTTTGAAACGCTGCAACTCAGCCAAATATAGTTTAATTTGGACTTTTTGCACCATTCCTAAAAGAGCGATTCTTTAGCTATAAACTGCTTGTAGAATGAAGTGAAAATATTGCACTCTGTCAGTTATACAGGGTGTTGAAATAGTGAGTGCAAAAACCCTCATTTTTGACCAATAATTTCTGCCTGGAGAGGAAGGTAATTTTGGATATTATTATACTTTCTTAAGTATTGGGCCTGTATCTCGGGACGCCTTTGCAAATTTGATGTTACCTTATATACCGGCGAAGAAATCGTGAATTTTTCCATGTGAATTTTATGGCGTTTTCGGGTGTTCTAGCGTGGCAATGCACATACGACTCTAAATGTCTTATTAGGGTTAACAGATATTAGTATGCAGTGCTAATCTGTCACCAAAACATTATTAAAATGTTTCTCAGCGTTATTTATACAGGGCGACAAAAAAAATGTTTTAAATCGGTTTTCGTCAAGCTTGTTATAGGAAAATTTTGTAAATGGAAACTCTTGTTTAAATTACAAGAGTGGCCCGTAAAACCGTTTTTGCAATTTTGAGGTTATGGTATTTCTATTAAAAAAAAAACTTGATAAACCGATACACCTAAAAATTGGCAAACCTTGAATCGGCAAAACTTCGTCAAATTAAAGCACAAAAAAAACGTTAAAAGATATTTTGTCAATTATATAGGGTGATGAAAAAATAATGAGTGAAAAAATTATTTTTAATTTTCCGCGTGCAAAACATTTTTAGGCACATAGGTTATATTAATAAATTTGCTGATGTTTTTAAACAAGAATTTCCATTTACATCATTTTCTGACAACTCTTATAACAAGCTTGACAAAAACCGATTTAAAACACAATTTTTCTTGTCGCCCTGTATAAATAACGCTAAGCAACATTTTAATAGTGTTTTGGTGACACTAACTGTTAACCCTAATAAGAAATTTAGAGTTGTATGTACAATGCCAGGCTAAAACACACGGAAACGCACACATAAAATATGCACACATTTTGAAAATTGACTATTTCTCCGCCAGTATATAAGGTAGGATCAAATTTGCAAAGACGTCCCGAGATATAGGCCCAATACTTCAGAAAGTATAGTAATATCCAAAATTACTTTCCTCACCGAGCAGAAATTCTTGGTCAAAAATTAAGGTTTCTGCACTCACTATTTCAACACCCTGTATAATTGACAGCGTGTAATATTTTAACTTAATTTTACGAGCAGTTTATAGCTAAAGAATCGCCCTTTTAGGCATGGTGCAAAAAGTCCAAATTAAACTGTATTTGGCTGAGTTGCAGCGTTTAAAAGTTGGTGTTTTTTTAAGGTGTATCGTTTCAATTGACGCGTACTTTATATTAAAAGTATGTTTTATTACTATAAGAAATCCAACCATGAAAAAAGGTTAATAGTTCTTATCAACATCTCGTAAAAAGAAAGTTAAAGACTGTCTGATACTTCCTGGCTTAATAACTTAATGCTTGCTTAAATTATGAAATAATTTATGTTATGTTACTTATACTATCTTCATGAAAAAATAATTGCTACACTAACTCAAACTAACCCAAACTTAACCCGCCCTTAACCCAAACAAATCTAACTATGATTTTGGACGTTGCAAAATATCGGCCCCTAAATGGAGCCCCTAGGCTGCAAGATATTTTTAACGGTTTAAGGGGCGCCCGCCGAACAGCCCTGCCGAAAGTCAACCCTTTCGGACGTCAAAACGCCTTTTTTCTTTCGCACAGCCTCGCCCCTAGGGGCATCGACTTTCTAATGTCCAGATTCGGTCGTCTCATCACCGAAAACCCCCGACGGCTCATTTTCGTCGAACTCGGACTTGCCTAAAGACGAGTTCTATTTCGAGCTAACGTTCCACAATACAAAGAATTTCAGATCCCAGAAAAATGAAAATGTTCAGACGAACTTTACATTTTATCGAATTATTTGAACTCCTATCGAAAAACTGTATAGGAACTTTTCGATGGACCTTAAAACGACGCAAATACTGGCGCAAACCGATTTGAAATACCTTTTCGTTACCGAGGACGTTGCAAAATATCGGCCCCTAAATGGAACCGCTAGGTTGCAAAATATTTTTAACGGTTTAAGGGGCGCCCGCCGAACGTCAACCCTTTCGGACGTCAAATCGCCTGTTTCCTTTCGCAGCCTCGCCCCTAGGGGCCTCGACTTTCTAATGTCCAGATTCGGTCGTCTCATCACCGAACCCCCCCGGGAAACGGGTATCCATCTATCAGGTATTAATCGTACGGTAGACGAACATTTTCGGAATTTAAAACTGAGGAAAAAAGGCGTTTTTGAATTAAAAATCCATAATTTTAGATCAAAATTTATATGAGAAATTGGATAAGCACATTAAAAATATGGCATCCTATTAAAAAAAAAATAAAGTGACCCCTAGCACTTTTATTTGATGTTCAATTGTTTTTTGCTGAACATATCCAAATTCGCGGGAGAAAATTACATAAGAGGGCTATTTCAGTTTTTTCTTATAAAAGTACAGGGAAAGTCAAAAAATCGCCTTGTCTAGTCCTCGTTGGATAACCCTGTACATCATAATAGTACGTGTTGCCAAACGTTGGGTAATCATGTGTCAATAAGCGGGGAGACTTCGTATAGGTTAGTTAATTTGTTTCCGTGTTTTACAGACGAGCGAATAAGTGCCAAACGTTTCATGTTGAAGTATTGGAACACTTCATGATTTATGGGTTTCAACGAAAGCTTATTGAAATTAACGCAAAACGTTATGTCTTCAAATATTAGAACACTTCATGCAACAGCAAAAAAATGCTTGAACTCGAACTCGAGACAGCTTTATCACACACGGCAATCGAGCAACTAGTATTTGTACTTAAATCTAAAGAAACTGGCAGTGAAATGCTGTAATCAATTGGTTCCATAACATTGAAAATTTACACCTCACCAGAGTTTTGTAATTGTTGTTGTGCTGTGTGATTTGCTTTATTGTTGAACAATAATTCAACGATAGATCTGCTTCACACATAACAATTGAGTACGTATGCCATAATGAGAAAGCGTTATTGTTTTGTTGTTTGTTACCATGTATCCATTTTGTTTCATGTATTATTGATCTTAATCTTGTTTAGTTTGAACGTCAGCCGTTTGCAAAGACTTTAATATTGAAACCGAATAAAACCGTGATAAAAACACGTGTGTTTTTGTGCTTTGTCACCTTTCTTGCTACATCTTCTGAAGAAATCATTAAAAGAAGCCCTACATCATTAAAACAAATACTTCATAATGTAAATGAAGTAATATTTTCAATGTTATTTTAGTGATATACACATTATTGAATGTACAGAATAGGAGCTTTTACATAAACTATATATACAAAGTTTGTGAAATTAATTTGCTTCTTTTTGTGGTTAAGATCACTGAATCATTCGTATATAAGTAGAAATAAAGTTACAGATTTGTTTACACCATCATAGACTTACTTCTCGACGTACTAACATCAACTATTGTTCAGATATTGAATACAAGTAGTTACATTGTCGGGTTTTTAAAGGTTACATGTTTAAATGATTTAGCTTTAAATATTTACTATTTATGAGAATGTATACTAAGAAGATAAATTAATAAGAAAAAAAAATCAGTTTGAGTTAGAGGTCAGGAATTCTGTAAAATCTGCGTGAAAATTTAATTACTAAGACAATAGTTTCGTTTAGAATAGTGTATATTAATATATCTCCCTCATAGGTTTTCATAGAAAAAAAACGATATGCATAATATCATGACTAAAGGCCATTATAACATACAACAAATGACTACAGTGACGATAATAGCTTTCTTAAGAATATAATTTTCCCTAATACAATAATATATAGAAAACAGTATAGTCTGCAAGTCACACTCTCATTTTTTTACTTAAGAGAACATTTTATATTTGTAAAAAGTAGATGCCAGTTCATATCCTCTGTCTTATATTATACAGTACGCTAAATCTCAGTTTTTTGATCAGATCATATGGGGTTCTATAAAATATGTCTAGATTTGCAAATGTTCCATATTGTTACGTTTTTCCCGTGGGTTCTTAACAAAATTACAACTTGACTATTTTCAACTAATACTCTCTTTATTCACTATCACTGTATACAATTTAACACTTTAAACTACTCTTATAACTTTACAACTAATATCTATTCAACACTCAATGATTAACTGAACTGAACTGACTAACATTCGCCTTAGGTCTGCTTATATATAATCTCAAATCTATCACGAATATTCGGGAAGTATTCCGAGGCCACTCTATATGATCTCGACGAGGCCATCGAGATAATTCCAGTCCAGCGATCCTGAAACTTCGCGACCAGCCGGGCGATGAGTCATACAGACAAAGAAGCGAGGGGAACGGCGCGGCGGCGGCGGCTAGTTATATAGGGTAGCACAAAAACGTTCGGATGGTTGTTAGTCGTGACATTGCCTCCCTCTTAAACCTGATCGTCCCGATCAGATACTGCATGTCCGTGGTATGCTTTCAGTCTGTCGAGGTGAACAACTTTCAGTTTGCTTCTGGGACTACGCTGAATTCTATACACAACGTCATTAATTCTTTTGATGACTGTATAGGGTCCTTCCCATACTGGCGTTATCTTGGGAGATCTTCCTTTCTTCCTTTGCGGATTATATAACCAGACTTTATCGTTCATCTGAAATCCCATAGAATTAGCTTTGAGATCATATCGTGTCTTCATTCGGTCACTGGCTTTCTCCGTGTTTTCTCTGGCTAATTCATGGATGTATAGTAATTTTTCCTTAAGGGAGTCCGCGTAGTCTTGAATTTCCATATCCTGGTTTTCTGGCGTTCCGAATAATAGGTCGCAGGGTAAGCGGAGTTCTCTTCCAAGTAAAACCATGGCTGGTGTTAGTCCTGTCGTGTCATGGACTGCTGATCTATAGGCCATCAAAAATAGTGGTATGTGTTGGTCCCAATCCTTCTGATGTTCATCTACGACTTTTGACAAATGTTCTTCAATGGTCTTGTTAAACCTCTCAACCATGCCATCTGATTGTGGATGTAAAGCGGTAGTCCGTGTTTTATGGATGTTGAGTAAATCACAGACTTTCTGGAAAACCTTGGATTCGAAGTTGCGTCCTTGATCTGAATGCAGCTCTAACGGAACACCAAATCTGCTGAATAGGTTATTCACAAGGGCCTCTGCTATGGTAACAGCTTCTTGATTGGGGATTGCAAAGACTTCAGGCCATTTACTGAAGTAGTCAATTGCCACTAAAATGTACTTGTTACCATTATTTGTTTCTGGAAAAGGGCCAGCTACGTCAATGGCGATACGTTCAAACGGTAGGCCCACATTATACTGTTTCATTTTGCCCCTAGATCTTGTTTTGGGTCCTTGGCCTGCGGCACAGGTTGAGCACTGCCGACACCACGTTTTCACATCCTGGCAGTAGTTGACCCAGTAAAATCTGTCGCGAATCTTGTCAATCGTTTTGTTCACTCCGAGATGAGCACCAGACTTTCCATTATGAACTTCTTCCAGAACTTCCGATATCTTCCTCCTTGGTATCACTAACTGTGTCTTCACTACTTTGCCATCGGCGCTTTCCCAGGCTCGTTTAAGAAGTCCATTTTCCACCACCAGGGAGTCCCACTGAGCCCACAGAGTTTTAAAAGCAAGTCCTTTATTTGATATCTCGCTCCAGCTTGGTCTTGGTTGCTGTTCTTCTTTAGCTCTTAGCAATAGTGATATTTCACTATCTTCCAGCTGATCCTTTTTAAGTTGCTCGGTGGTCCACTGCTGATCAACCTCAAATTTCGTTAGCCTAATCGGAGTAATTCCTTCTCGTTGATCTACTCTTTGGCAATGCTTACAATTATCCGCGCATGGTCTTCTGGATAAAGCATCTGCATTATTATGCAATCTCCCTGCTCTGTGCTTAACCTTAAAGTTATATTGTTGTAACTTTTCAAGCCACCTGGCTACCTGTCCTTCAGGTTGTTTCATATCCAAAAGCCATTTAAGTGCTGCATGATCAGTCCTTATCAGAAATTCTTGCCCATATAGATATTGATGGAAATGCTCAACAGACCGTACTATTGCCAAAAGCTCTTTTCGGGTTACACAGTAGTTACGTTCAGGTTTCGAAAGTGTTCGACTGTAGTATTCGATAACCCGTTCTTCTCCCGCTTGTACTTGAGATAAAACTGCTCCGATGCCGGTGTTGCTGGCGTCTGTGTCCAATACAAATTTACCCTTTTGTTCCGGATATCCCAATATTGGACTAGAACATAGAGCCGCTTTTAATTTCCTGAACGCAGAATCACAGTTATGATCCCAGTTATAATGTGCTCGTTCTTCAGTGAGCTTATGTAAAGGTGCAGCTATATTTGAAAATCCTTCGACAAATCTTCTATAATAAGTACATAAACCAAGGAAGCTCCGCAGTTCGTGTTTGTCGCGAGGACGAGGCCAGTCTTTGATTGCTGTTATCTTTCGTTGATCAGTTTGGATTCCCTCTGATGACACGACGTGTCCGAGAAATTCGACTTTTTGTTGGAAGAGAAAACATTTCTTTGGATTCAGTAAGAGCTGAGCATTCTTGATCCTGGTAAAAACTTCATGCAGGTTTTGTAGGTGCTCTTCGAAAGTTTTTCCCATTACCATTATATCATCAAGATAGACCAGGCATGTCTTCCAAGTGAGGCCTCGTAGAACAACTTCCATAAGACGCTCAAAAGTAGCGGGGGCATTGCATAGTCCGAAGGGCATAACTTTAAACTGATATAAACCACTTCCGGTAGAGAAGGCAGTCTTTTCCTTATCCTGTTCATCAATGCCTACTTGCCAGTACCCGCTCTTTAGATCGAGTGTTGAGAACCAATGAGAACCTGCTAGTGTCGTCAGCGTGTCGTCAATTCTGGGAAGTGGATAGCTGTCCTTCTTGGTGACGTCATTGAGCCTTCTATAGTCCACGCAGAATCTGGTAGTCCCATCCTTCTTGGTGACTAAGACAACAGGAGATGACCATGGACTTGACGACTCTTCAATAATTCCATCTTCAAGCATTTTATCCACTAATGTGGTAACCTCTTGCTGCTTCGTCACTGGTAACCTTCGAGGATGCTGCCGTATGGGGTGAGCACTCCCAGTGTCGATTTTATGTTTTATGATGTTCGTTCTTCCAGTATTGCCATTTTTCTTTTCAAAGGCTGTACTCTGCTCTTTGATAAATTGTGTAGCTCTCTTCAGTTCTTCGGAAGACAGATGTTGCCACGATTTCTGGAAATGTTCTAGGACTTCCTTAGGTGATGTTGAGGGTGTTACTTCTGACTGCGTTTCGCAACTGGTTACCCACTGCACCGGCTCGCAAGTGGCTATTACATCTCCTTTATTGATTTTGATGGAATTGGATGAAATATTTGCTATCCTTATCGGTATTTCTCCGTCGGTTTTGACTAGTGCTTTGCCTACGAGGTGTTTGCAAGGCAAATCGTGGTGTTGGATAAGTCCGATGCAGCCTCCAAAATCCTTCTCCAATTTCCCAAAAATTATCTGCTCGGTATTTCCGCTTATTCTGACAGTACATGCCGCCACTACTTTAGTCGGTGTGCCATCGTCTGTTTTGTTAAGGATGAACTCTTCGGTGCCAAACTTCAGAAGATTAAGCTTGTTGTCAAAAGAGAATCCATGTTGACCGATGAGATCCATCCCCAAAATAAATTCGTCCTCGATGTCGGCGACTAACACTGTGTGGTGTAGTTTAATTCGTCCCAGTTGAAGTTCGATATCCATTTCCCCAAGTACTTCAGCTGTCTCACCGGTAACTGTACGTAAAACTACATTCTTTGATATGGGTAGAACTTCTACTCTATTCACTCTGTTGGATCTTATCAAAGATACCGCCGCACCAGTGTCAACAGTAATTGTTATGGCTCTTCCGTTGATTTTTCCTGTAATTGTTAGACTGTCGGCGGCTTTTCCTAGGCTTTTTATGGAGACGATCCTGGGGGCTTTATCTTCTTTAGCCAACACCCGCCCCGCAATGTTGACTAATTGAAGTTTTCCTGATTTGACTTGGAGGCCCTAGCGTCTCTGGATGGAGATCTAGACCGTAGTTGTACTCGGCAGTCTCTTTTGAAATGCCCAGTCCTGCCACATCTATAGCACTGACTTGATGTATTTCGGTTACGTGGCCTATCTTCAATTGGCTCCCGGAATCTCCCTGCGGCCTGAAGAACTTCCGTTAATTTCTTCAAAATTTCGCCCATCTCAGTTAATTCGCAGCTGTTTGTCGGCTTTTCTTCCTGGATGGATACGGCCCTGATTTTTGGCTTGGAGATGTTACAGGCTGCCTCGATTTCTAGGGCTCGACCCAAAGCTTCGCTGCTGTTATCAAATTTGGCTAGGCGTAGCATTTTCTGAGTTTCTGGATCTCTAATACCATCCACGAAATATTGGGCAGCAAGTTCCTCTTGAAATTCTTCTGTCGCTCCCGGGTAGGCCAATTGAATGAGACGTCTAATGTCTGCCTCAAATTCTTGCAGGTTTTCACCAGGCTTCTGATGTCGGGACTTAACTTGTGCCTGATAGAGCTGTCTTCTATGTTGGTCGCCAAATCGTCTCTCCAGGACAGCTACAAGTATGTCATAATTCCCCTGTTGGCTGATGGGAATTGTCTGCAGTAGTTCCAGGGCAGATCCACGAAGCGCTACCACTAGTGATGTAGCCATTTCTTCATTATTCCAACCGTTGGCAACAGTAGCGGCTTCAAATTGTCTTTTGTACATTGTCCAGGATGTTTGACCGTCGTACGTTGGAGGTTTGATGTTTTGTCCTGAGGCGAACGCCCTCTCGGTGGGTGCTTGGTGTTTTAGTCTGGTAAATTCTGCTTGTAGATTCTTCACTTCTTTCTGTACGTCTCCTACTTCTTTTTGTACATTTCCAACTTCTTTTTGAATATTGTTTACTTCTCTCTCAAATTTCTCATTTTGTCCGTCCAATATTTTCTGTAATTTTCCTTGCTCGCCTACAATTACATCCAGCATCCATTTCTGAAGCTGGTCCTGCTCTGCTTGTCTTTTCTCTTCCTGGTCTTGCAAAATTTTCTGAAGCCGGTCCTGTTCTGCTTGCCTTCTACGTTCATCCTCTTCCCGATCCGCTTGCCTTCTACGTTCATCCTCTTTCCGATCCGCTTGCCTTCTACGTTCATCCTCTTCCCGATCCGCTTGCTTTTTATCTTCTTGATCTTGAAAAATTTTCTGGAGCCGGTCCTGGTCTGCTTGCCTTTTATCTTCTTGATCTTGAAAAATTTTCTGCAACCGGTCCTGTTCTATTTGTCTCTCAGCATTTAGATTTTCCATGAAATCGGCCAACATTTTATTAATTTGCTCCATTTCTGCCGTTTGTTGCCTTGTATTGACCATAGAATGTTATAAACTTTTACCAGAATCCACCAATCAAACGGTCTCGTTGACGTACTTGTACCTCTTCTTTCCTGGAAAAAAACTTCGCAAGTCCGGTCCCTTCACAATCCGACTTCTGACACCAAATGTTACGTTTTTCCCGTGGGTTCTTAACAAAATTACAACTTGACTATTTTCAACTAATACTCTCTTTATTCACTATCACTGTATACAATTTAACACTTTAAACTACTCTTATAACTTTACAACTAATATCTATTCAACACTCAATGATTAACTGAACTGAACTGACTAACATTCGCCTTAGGTCTGCTTATATATAATCTCAAATCTATCACGAATATTCGGGAAGTATTCCGAGGCCACTCTATATGATCTCGACGAGGCCATCGAGATAATTCCAGTCCAGCGATCCTGAAACTTCGCGACCAGCCGGGCGATGAGTCATACAGACAAAGAAGCGAGGGGAACGGCGCGGCGGCGGTGGCTAGTTATATAGGGTAGCACAAAAACGTTCGGATGGTTGTTAGTCGTGACAATATTTAGAAATTTCACTTATCCCCAGAAATGAGATATTCGATAATTGGCCTCAGTTTTTATCGATTCAATCAATTGAAATATTCTAGTACTTTAATTTTGAAAATATGAATTGAATCAAATTTATTTAGAACATTTGCTTGTATTGTGCTGTTCCAAGAAAAACTGATTTTTAGCACCTACAAAGTAATATTTATCAATTAATGAGCTTATTAAGTAAAAAATATGTTATAGGTCAATATCAACCAGAAGATGGCGAATATATAGGACCAAGTTCTTCAGTGGATTCGACACATGCAGCATTCCCAAATAATGTTATTTCTAATAGTTTAAATTTAAATCTGAGTAATGCAGAGAAGGCAGAGAATCATAAAGTCCGATTAAAAGAAACTTCCAGAGAACGCCAGCGGTATAAAAATGAGAACAATGAAAAAAATAGGGCACAAGTTACAAGATATGATAAAGTAAGAAATACCCACCATTCCCGCGAAAAGCGAATGGAAACAAAACATTAACCTAAGTTGTAGATTAAACATTCAAGAGCTAAATAAAATAGAATTTCACTAAAAGGCTGTATTCTTGTAGTTGCGTCTTCAAGTACATTTGAAATAATCATCAAATTTGGGAATTCTATTTTGGATAACTCAACAATTTATAAAACAGTGTTGCAGGAAGTGATAATTTCAACTTAAACGTTAATAACTTTTGCACTTATGTAGTAAAGTATATCATTCTAGATGTCTTGGCTAGTTAGTAGATAATCCGTCACTTTATTATGACTTGCCTAGAGTAGGCGCCAAACTCTACCGCTACTGCGCAGGCACCAACCCTATGGAGGGGCGTCCGTCGGCATCGTGATCGTTTTCGATATTTGCAGCGGATCAGGGCCTTGCGCGTTTCCTTATAGACAGAGTGCTCGCTATGAGGGAGAATAACACAAAACCATCCATTTAATACTATACATGGGACAACAACGTTCGAGCGGCCCGTGCATTGGTACACCGCCCCTGATCGTCGTTGATTATTGAAAATGTTCTAGAATTAAAGGTCTATTTACAATACTATACAATACAATACAATAGTTTATTCATGTAAATTACAGTAAATGTTTACACAGGTTTATCCAATAAGAATAAGCACAATTATCCATACTCATTACAAATATAGCAAAAGCTCCTGCAACAGGACATGTCAAAATAATCATCATCAAAATACTATACAAAAGACATACTAAACACTCACTAGGAACAAAATACTGTTGTCAATAAAACATCGAACAGGTAAAATCATTAAATATACTATTAAAATATTATAACCTCACACTACAAAATAAATTCATTAAAGTAAAAATTTAGAAAGCCTTCTAAGGAATAGAAAGTCTTGTCTAACAAAAAATTGTTTACCGTTCTCCCAAAATGCAGTAGTGGAAGGGCTCTTATATGTACAGGGTTATTCATTATAAATGGACACCCTCTTAACTTGGTTATTTTTAAAGAGAGACTTAATTTTTTATCGACTTGTAGGTAATCATCTTAATTTTTTTATTAGTTATGAAAAGCAAACGCCAATATAAAAATATTTTTTAAAATGGAACTCGCTGTATATTATTGCATTTTTGGATTCTACTTAAAATTCTAAGCATATTTTTATGTATGATGTTATACCTCTAGAGTTAGTAGCTTCGAAAGACATATAAAAAAGAAAAGACGGAGTAGGTCATTCATAAATTATCAAATGTTTGCATGCCAACATTAGAAATATTAACGTGAAGAGGGGATAAAATAAAGAATGAAAAGCTATGAATATGGCGGTCGAAGCGCGCCAAAGATTTCATTCTTATTTCATTTATGTACGCCCACAATGACGAGCCCGCACCATGTGTTTATCCAGGCGGGCGGAGCACCATAGGCGTAACATTTTAGGGAACACCTGTTTAAAGTTAAGGTAACATTTAAATAAGCCTGCTGTCAAGCACAAAATGAAAATGACTAGACACAACAGAATAACTAAAAAAAAAAAAAAATTAGTCACAGGGGAAAAAACCAATTTACGTTTAATTGATAATTGATTAGTGGATTAATAGAATGGAATATTTATTAACGCTTTTAGCATATACAAAAAAGAGATACACTGCACAGAAACTTGCAACTATTTAACAAGTAGTAAATAAAATATTAACAATAAAAAATAAAATATATATTCAGTATTATTTGATATCATTTGCAATAATATAATTACCTAGATGGTATACAACAAAAGAAAATATTTAATCACCCAGATTAAAACTCATAATCAGTTAGGTCTTGTAAGATTCCATAACATTTTTTTTTTTAATTTAATACATTTGATATTAAAGAAATCTATATTTTTTTATTTGTATTTTCATTTGCCTATTTTGATATTCGACATAATGGAATGTTTACACCGTAGTTAGTCCTATGATATGTAAGAAATGTGTGTGAATTTCTAGGAGATCTTTGTGGACGATGGAGTACCACCAGCTGCAGTAATTCCAGACAATTGATCATATTATTATCTATTTTAAATAAAGTACAATATTAAAAAGTTGCATATAATCATCATAGTTATAATATATGTTATACCCAATTTATATGCAATAAATCTCAGATTTTGTTTGCACTCTTTCAACTTCATTTTTACTGGTAGAATAGTATGGACACCATACTGGAACTGCATATTCCACTACAGATCCAACAATAGCACAAAATAAATCTTGCAACATATATTATTGAAATCTTTCAAAGTACGAATCATAAAACCTAACATTTTTAATGCACTGTTTACAGCCATCTGTATACGATCCAAAAAGTTCAATTTAGAATCAAACCAAATGCCTAAGTCCGTAACCAAGAAGATTCTTTCTAAATTAGCCGAATTAACATTATAAGTGCAATGGATAGGATTATTTTTCCTACTAAAAGAAATAACTCTACATTTTTCGACATTTAAGTATAAATAATTTTCATTACACCATTCAAAAAGTTGATCGATGTCATGCTGCAAATCTTCTGTATCTTTTAAACAATTTATAATTTTATAGAATTTAAATCCGGACGGTTTAAGATAGAGAAATTCGATTTGTATTTTTTAAGGCTATCCATTGCTGCCAAAAAATGTCAAAATGTATAAAAAAAAAATTGACAGCTAACAGTACTGAAAATTTATATGGAACAGTACTTAAAATTTATATGGCAGAATAGCTCCTAAAAAGTTAAGAGGGAAAGTTCAAACCGTGATTCTGTAACTGTCTGGGTTTTATGACATGTCAAAGATGAAAAATTATCAGTTTTAAAAACGCCTCCATGTTGTTTTGAGGTAATAGAACCGTCTCAGAGCTTCGACGTGTCGTCAGCGACACTTGGGTAACCAATAGGAATCGAGCATTTATTGTCAGGCGCTCCCCGCTCTTTTGTCGCCAGCGACAGAACACCAGTTAAATTTATTTTAACTTTCTCTCGTGTTGTGAAAGCTATATTTGTTTGGGATTTGCTGTTTTCTTGACTCTCATTGAGAAGTTATGACAATCTCAAACCTTTGTTTAAATGGAATACCCTGTAATAAGTGTCGATATTTAGTTTTTGCCTAAAAAGGCATAACATTTGATGTATCGCGTGCAAATTTCTGCTCATTTGTTTTTAAAATATTACAATGGTAAATGACTTTTTTGACAAATTTAAAGCAATATAAAATAAAATCGGTTAAGATAGAAAAGTAATAAACTTTACTTTAGTATCCTAACTGTTAAAAAATATATTTTAATGTATATTTTAAATACCGTCACTTTTTTGACAGATTTTGGCGTAAGCTGACATTGGTTGAATCAACAACGGTGATTATCAAATTTAACAGATTTACACAAATTTAATACATTGAGGAACACAAAAACGTAACGTAACCTCCTCAAGCTGCCAAAATTCCAAATAAATCGAAAGTGACGCCATTCCGATTCGCGCGATTGCGCGACACCTAACGACTGTCAAATGGTGTCGCCGGTTTTCAGCGGCCGAGGTGGAGGGGATTGTCGCTGGCGACACGTCGAAGCTCTGAGAACGGGGCTTAATATTATGAAATCATAACGTACTCAATGATACGATTGAAATGAGGCATCGCAAGACACACCTTTCTATTTAAAAGTTCCAACATGGCGCTCGTCCGCCATTCTATCCATTGCTATTTGGTACGCCTACATTTTTTAACAAACAAATGAGCGTTTTAAAAGTTAGTTAGTACATTAAAGACGTGCACTGTTTTCTCATATACATACTTTTAATTGACGACCATCAACTGTTCTTTTTTACAGCAATGTGTAAAATGGATTAGATCTTTATTTAAATAAAGAAATTCGAATAGTATATTGTGCAACAAGTGTTGAAAATAACACACTCGTGTGATTTATGTCACTCGCCTACAGCTCGTGCCACCAAACTTCACACTCGTGTGAAAAGTGATTTTCACACGCGTTGCATACTATATTTTTTCTACGACTGCAATAATATCGATATTATATGGGTCATTTTCAGTAATCTTTAATATTTGACTTTTACTACCTTTGAAAAATTTAGATGATCCAATATATTCAAAAAAATTTTTTTTTAGAGGGCAAGTTGTAAGGAATATAAAATTAGTTTGTAAAATCAAAAATAATTACACTTTATAATTATTTTTGGGTTTTTATGTGAAGGTACTTGGAATTGTCACATTACCGTCACGGCTCTTAATAACAACAAAAAAGTTAAAGAATGTTAATATAGAATAAAAGTTTGCACATACCCTAAACAAGTACATTGATGAAATACTAGAAACAATAACGGAATACTGATTTTAAAATTTTTAAACATAAAAAGCAAGAAACAAATAGAAATTTTAATAAAATCTTGAAAAGCATGAATTCAAATAAGGTTTCAAATCCAAAAACAGCGTCAAATCGAATTAGCTGTTTTGCGAGATGACAAGATCTGTTAGCTAAACGTTTTAAGACCTGTAAACTTATCGAGTGTAAAAAAGATACATACTTGCAAAGGTAAAAGCGCAGCGTGACGGTAATGTTAAATGAGGGCGGTAATGTTACAGTAAAAGAAAACATTTCTAATCCATTTCGAAAATACTTTATGACGAGTAATAGTTACAAAACGGAATTTAATCTCATGTGAATACTGAACTAAACTAAAAGTTTTCCTAAATATCCGGTAGGTATATAAAAATAAACGAACGATTCCAAATAATAGGAAATATTAACATTCAGACTTATAAAAATGTTGTTAATCAAGTGAATCCATTAAAAGAGATACTTGGTCAATGTTGTCAAACTTAAACAGCCGTGACGATATTTTTATAGGAGCTTTTAAAACACAAAGAACACCCTCTTGATAAATCACTTGTATATCAACTTTTTGTGGCCAAAAGAAAAACTTTTTGGATTGCTGCATGAATGATATTTTGAGATTATTATTATCAACGACATTTAAAACTTGTCCAGGATACCACTTATCGTCAAATATTGCTGCTATCCAATCGCCTTCCTGATATTTGACTTGCTCTCCAGCAGAGGATGATGATAATATATCAGACGACATCTTGACAACTAAAGTATCAGTTAAGAAAAATAACAAACACAATTTTGTTATTATACGATTCTGTACAGATTTTAAAAATATAGTAGTTACTTATTGCTTGTTTTGACAAATAATTTATGTAATAAACGTATTTTTTTATTATTTTATTTACTTCATTGATATCTCTGGATTAAACCACTTAAAAATGTTAAACCGCTTAGTGATAAAAAATTATCAACGCAAGTAAGAGAAAGGCTGGAACCTAGGAATATTGCAAAGAAATTACAACATTTAATTTTAAATATCATAATAAACCCATAGAAACTAATAGTAAAAAAAGGATACTGTTTGCATCTTCTTTAATACTTAGTTGATACTGATTTGGAGAAATCATATTGTGGGGGCATGCATTTGAATTTCTACATTGAAAACAAGAATGCTCCCTCAAGCTTAAAACATTGTCATTGTTTGCATCCCAGGTGAGTTGGTGAAGTTTCATTGTATTAGGCAGCGGTTTTAGGTTTTTATTTAAAACCTTGTCATTTTTTAAAACATCGTTTTCGGATATTGCATAAACCTGTGTCTTTTCAACTTTTTCCTCCACTATTTTTAAAAATTCTTCAAGGCAAGAAACGTCGTTCCCATGTGCAACACTCCTATCTGCTGTACGTTTTATTAGGCCGCCAACTCCATCAGCTACACTTTTGCCGCGTCCGCTTTCTGAGAAATTCCAAGATGCTCTCTCCAACTGAAGTTTTTTACAAAAATGAGTTAACATGTAAAAGTTATTTTTGTTGCGGTACTGCGTTGTCGGACCGTCGCTCATTATATGTAGGAATCTGAGAAGTGGATGACTATTACGGATTGAGGTAAAAACAGGTAAAATATGTGCCCATATCGCACTTGGGTCATGTCGCAGACATGATGACACGCTGCAAAATGTTTGACATTTTGTGACTCCGTTATTTTTGTAATAATAAGCCCCTGTATGAAGGCTTAACTGACCTTTAGATGCGCCAAAATGAATACTCTGAACTTCTTTATATTTAAGGTTGTAGTTTTCAGAAAAATCTATTATCATAAAAATTTCATCTTCTTTCATTTCCGCTTTTAAAGTTTTGGAAAACTGACCTTGGTGATAAACACGGTACGAATGCTGAAGAATCTTCGGTGTTTCCTGTCTAAATATTTCTATTAACTCTTCAACGGTAATCTTTAATTTCATCTTTTTAGTTACTTTAATTTTTTTCTCTTGCTCTTTGATAACTCGGGTTTCAGTAGTTGTTCGCCACTGGTAATAATGTATCGTAGATTTGGGCTCCAGTCTGTTAAAATTGGCAGATACAACATTTGAAGAGCAGATTTCACACTCTCTATACATGCAGCTTGCTGACTTTATATTACAGCAAAGAAATTCCGATAATTGCATTAACGAATTGTGGCTTATAATTTTATATTGTGTCAGCACCTGAAGCATGAACTTGAAATTGGCGTGTTTAACGCAAAGGCATGTGTCACGTCCTTTTATATTCGGGAAAACTACCCAAAAAGGTTTTAATCTAGTAAAAGTAGTGTAAGAAATGCGTACGTTATATTCACTTTTAAATTTTTTGTGAAGATTTAATAGGCTGTCAGTTAGAACTCTCTTCTGTTTTTTGCTTCCGTTTCTTGTAACGGTATCCTTTTTACCAGGAGCCAAAATCGAATGTAAATCATTTCCAAAAAAATCCTCGATCTTGTTTTTTAATACCATTGATAGGCTGGATGTTCTTTCTCTTTTATTTAAGCTTATAATCTGTGTTCTATTCTTAATCTTCCTTTGTTGATACATTGAAACTAATTCTTTCGTTTTCTCCATTAATTTGTATTTCTTAATAAGAGGTCCTGATATGCAGGACGATAAAATTTCCTTCTCCTGTTGTGTAACACAAAGATTCTTATTATTTTCTATTTGTTTTGTTATAACCTCTCCTATAAGTAGCTTTCTTTTTATTTCTTTGGGGTCGCCCCTTTTTATCATGCGTTCTACTGTTTTCGTTGGAGTTGTGTTCTTGTTCTTTTCTTTTAGTCTAAAATACTTTGTTTTCCATTTTGCAGCTCTCTTTTCTTGCAGTTTACGTTGTTCTCTCTCTTTTAACAGCAATCGTGTAGTTTTCGAACGTGTAGATAATACCTTCTTACGACCTAATTTAACCTTGACGCTGACTGAAGAATTTACTGTAGTAACTGTTTCATCGCCTTTATTATTATTTTGAAGTATCTTTCTTTGGTAATATGCTTTATTATTTTTTCTCCACATCTTCCTTTGTTTTCTTTTATCACGATCAGATAGTTCAGAAATGGATTTTATCTTGCCTTCGACCTTTCGTTTCTGATAACGTTCTCGTTCTTTTTGTTTTTCTTTCTCGTGTGCATCTGGATCTGCTTTGATTCTCTCTCTCTGTCGTCTTTTTCTTTCTGCTGCTAACTTCCTTTTTATTTCTTTATCACTATTGTGTTGTCTGTTGGAATCTTTATGTTTTTTTCTGTTAAGTTTTCTATTTAATACTTTCACTTCTATTGTTGAAATATCTTGCGTGGTATTTACACAATGGTCACTAAATGATTTTGATGTTGACGGTCTATCTCTACTTGTAAGAAGTTCTCTGTTCAGCTTTGGTTTGTGTTCTTTGGTTGAGATCAAAAACTTGTTATTAGGAACTGTTTTAACTATAGTTTGAGAAATAATATTTATATTTGGTTTTATGGGAACCCGTTTTACGTCTTTGATTAAACCAGGATTCTTAAGAGGTTCTGATAACTTCTCAGTTTTATTTTTTTCTTTTCTTAGTCGGACTTTTAATGCTCTAGTTTCCTCTCGACGCTGCAACGCTTCTTCTCTCATAGCTTTTAATTTACTTTTTAGTAAAAGCAATCTCTCATTTTTTGACTGTTCTATGGCGGGACTTACAACTACTGTAATTTCTTTAGTTGGAGTATTTTCTACAGATACATGGACTGAGGATTCCATGGTACAGGACTCCTAGAGCGGTAAAGAAAACAATATTCCAGTGATATGTACATATATATCACCTAATTTACATTACCGTCACAAACATAACATTTCCGTCACGTTTTCATATTTTCGCCATCGTGACGGAAATGTTGGTGACGGTAATGTGAAATTCGATAAGAATAATGTCTAACTCCCTGAAAACACCGCGAAAGAAAAGTGAGGTTAGACCGTCTTAAAGCGGCGACTGTATACAAGATTGAAAATTCATAATTATACGTGCACCTAATGTATAAAATATACAGGATCACAAGCCGGTAATGTGAAGAGTAAAAATATTTTTCGTTGACTTACCCTTTTTTATGAAAAATGTAAAACGAAAACGTACAAATCGCTGCAAAAACTTTACCACACCGCGTCTGCGACAGTAGGCAAATGAAAATAACAACTCATCGCCGGTCGCGCAACCTATCGGTGACATATTGCAATTAAAAGATAGGGTGACGGAAATGTGAATATAACTCGGTATCCTATTAAAATATGGTGTTATTTTATTTGTTGTACTTTGTGATATTATTGATTGCTTAATTATTAACGACAATACAGAAGAGATTGTAAAACTCTTCAGCGTTTCTATTATAAACGCAATATGTGTTCACAGTGCTACAAAAACATGGAAAATTACTTGAGTTACCCGTGACGGTAATGTGAAAACCCATGCTTAGATTTAAAAAAAATAAATAAATCTGTTGGTTTGATTCATATAATCTTTCAAAATTAATAGATCCGGCTATATTTATTAAAATATATATATATACGCCTCTCAAAACCCAAAAATATTTTCACAGCAGGCTAGTAACAGCAATGTTAAAAACTACTGAAAATGACCCATATAATATTTATTATAATATTATATCAAGCATCATAAATTAAAATATTTATAGTTTACTAAGACCATACAAATACTTCTACAGCAATTTGTTTAACTAGTTGATGAGTAGGTATTGAGATGGAAAAAGGCGCCATTCACCGGCGGTCTCCTCTTATGGTCTTGCCCTCTATCGGGGGACCCATTTTTTACATATTCGGAAAAGGGAGCATCCGGGGATGAAGCCCTAAATTGGGGCTCCTTTAGTCCCAAAGCCCTGGTACGGGGCCCATCTTTCACAAATTTTAAAATGGGGCCCTCGGGGGGCGAAGCTTTTGAATGAGCCCCCCGGTGTGGGAGCCTCATATTTGACACATTTGGAAAAGGGCTCCCCTCCTGGGGCGAAGCCTTAAAATGAGGCCCTAGGGGGTCGAAACCCTAGAATGGGGCCTATGGTACGGGAGTTCCATTTCTTACAGATTTAGCCCCGGGGGCGAAGCCCTAAAATTGGGCCGCATGCCTTAAAAGGGGATCCACTCGGGGGCCCATGGTATGAGATTCCAATTTCCACAATTTTGCAAAAAGGAGCTCCTGGGGGGAGGGGGGAAGACAAAGCCCTTTAATCTACATACCCGAATAAGTATACATTGCACACGATGTTTGAAATGTCCAGTTTTCAATCAAGAGCAGTTAGTGCGTTTTTGTCTATTTTCAGGGCAGTCATAGAAAAAAGTATTTTCCATTCGCCTTCTTTAGACTTCTGCAAAATTTAAAATAATAGCAACAAGCGTGCTTTCTTTTAGTTTGTACAACCGCAGTTTATGCCTATTCTTTATATTTTTTGTTTGCATTAAAACTAAAGCAATGTTATACATTTTACACTCATAAAGTTGAAAAGTTTGATGACTATAGCTCGAAAACGAAATGTCTCTGAAAAACATGAGTGTGAAGCCGGTATCAACGTTCCAAAATATAGTTAACTACCTAAAAATTGTTAAAAATGTTGAGCGTAAGTACAAATGCACTTTTAAAATATTTTTTCCAATCCTAGCAATGCACGCCTCTGTTCCAGTTTTACTGCTATTCGGATTGACTTCGTATATACTATACGATTATGAGTTTGTTTCAAAGACATATAAAAAACAACAAACCGATACGGAAAAAACGGCGGGAACATGGCGGCCAGTTTCTTCTAGACGAGTGGCACCTATGTGCGAAAAGAGGGAGTACCGCTGATTTCGTGACCAATGTCTTGGTGAAGTAGTGACGTAGGGGCCCAGTTTACATATCGTTTCTAGCGGAAAATAGGGTATTTTTTCAGTTTAATAACAATGATTGGAATTTTCTAATAGTATATTAAGATACTAGTTTTAAAAGACCATATTTGTCCGCACGAACACGAAATTAGGAAACGACCCGCTTGCGGGGAGTTTCCTAGCGTGCGAGTGCGCTAAATGTCTTTTAAAGCGTATATTTTATACTATTTTTTCTATTTTGCACGCTTTTTAATGAAAAACATTAATTTATTCAAGTCGCGATCAAAAGTTGGACGGGCATCTTGTCACTTTTGACGTCTGTATTATTAGCAATCCCATTCAAAACGGTGTCGAAATTTTTGCTAGTGAGCGTTGACATTGAACAATTTTGTTAATATCATCGCAAGCAGTCAACAAAAATAGTGATTTGCGTATCGAAAAGACTTCTTTATGATACCAAAATAGAAACAAATGTTTTTTTTTTCTTTATTTAGACACTTTGAAAAGACGCTTTGACCATTAGAATGTTGCGCAATTGTTTGGTTATCCCACAAACATGACCCAATGTTCGACTACTGAGGAGCTGAAATGTAAATATTAGGAAATTTTTGGCATCTGACGCACAATGCTACCAAAGGTTTCACCTTTTCTTACGGGGTAACTCGATTCGGGGGCTTAACCAACAAGAACTAATCCGAGCTAACCCAAATTAATGTAAGACATAAATTAATGTTCCACTTAACGTATAATAGCCCTCCGCTCGCTCGGGGGCGCAACCACACGAAATTAACCCAAACTAACTCAAGGCATGCCCAGTATAAAAAAAATTGTCAGTCAAGAATGCAAATATAAGTTTTTTTTAATCTTGGGTTACTTTGGGTTAGTTTTGTTTGGTTGCGCTCCCGAAGCGAGCAAAGGACCATGCGTACAACCATTTTTTTA
Organism: Pissodes strobi; assembly: GCA_016904865.1. Classification (NCBI taxonomy): domain Eukaryota; kingdom Metazoa; phylum Arthropoda; class Insecta; order Coleoptera; family Curculionidae; genus Pissodes; species Pissodes strobi. The sequence continues at coordinate 54,558 of MU186997.1, forward strand.
ACATTTCAGCCCCTCAAAAGTCGAACTTTGGGGCTTTCTTGTGGGATAACCAAACAATTGCGCAACATGTTAATGGTCAAAAACGCCTTTTAAGAATGTCTAATCATGATTTCAGTATATTGTATTCGTTGCTTGGCAACATGCAATAACTGTACGTACATTTCCGTCCTAGGACGGGAATATAACATTTCTGTCCTATTTAAACACCTTGTTTGTCAGATCTGGCGTTTATCAAAAGCAAGATTTAGCTGTAATTTCCGTTGCTACGTAATAAACTTCAAGCTCGCTCGATTCAAAACTTGATATTATATTGAGTTTAAATTTAAAACACCGTTTTTATTTAGAGTAATATTTGGCTCTATTTTTATAAATACGTATTCTAATTATTAATATGCGCATGTGCAACTCGTAGGAAAAGCACATTCCTGGACTTCTGTGTTGTTCGCCTCGGCTGCGCCTGGTCCAGCAATTACCACAATCGACCAGGAATGTTTTGCTTTTCCTTCTAGTTACCCAATATACTGTTTTACAAAATTCCATTTGTTGTTACACTGAAAATTTATCACTTAATATTTTTTTTGTGTTTTCTATTTGATTCAAGATTTGTATTATAAATGCTTATATATTATAATCTGCATGGTATACTTTAAAGCGAAAAATTTATATTTTGACATGCTCTGTTTTCTAATAATGTAATATTTCTGTTACGTTATTAAAAACAAGCTGCCGATTTTCCATGATACAGACATACTCTTAAGTGTCATCGGCACCATCGCCGCAGGAGCGGTAAGTAATACTAGGGCTTGCCTATTATTTTATAAGAAAGGAAAGAAGAAGGGGAACAATGTTGGCGTGTTCATATTTAGTAAACAAATCGGTCTACTAATTTTTTATATGTCTTTGGTAGCTTCACAGCTATAAACAGTTGTAAGTCGGCACTTCGGCTACTTTTCACATTAGTAGCAAGAAGATCATTAGAGATGGAGTAAAAAAATGAACTTCACATTCCTATCTTAACTTTTCAAGAACTATCTGACGGTACTAACTGGCAGGCGGTACTATGCTACCATGGGTAACAAATCTGATGCCTCGGTAGGTTCCATCAGTTAGCACCATCAGCTAGCTCTTGAAAAGTTAACATCTTTGTATAAAGAAGAGGCGTAACTAACATTGCTTGGATTAAATGGTTAAATAACACTGAAGGTTTTAAGGAAGTAGTCAGTTTGTGAGCGCTTTAATCCGTACTGCTTTTAAGTGAATGTTGCCATGGTAACCGGTATAAAGCAGTATTAAAATAAACTGAACGACATTTGAAATATCCGATATTAATAATTTTTTTATAAAATGATATGATTGAATTGTATATCCTCTTAACAGTGCAATAACAGTGCTTACGTTTTTTTGATGCATATATCTGAGTATATTTTGGTTGAATCCAGTTTACGTAAACAACATCAAAATGTAGGCATGTGCTAGAGCGAGTAGGGATGTGCTATTGTTACTTTATTAGCCGAATTGGTTTGTTAAAAATTAAGACAGGTTTTAACTTCGAATAAGCGTTAGCGTCACAGCCCAAAATGACCTCCCATTTCTGGTTCTGGCAGTGTGCTATCAGGTCCTCCATTTCCCTCGTGGGAGGTAGTATCGCCGACTCCTAGGGAAGGTACACTGCAGCTAAGATTACAAAGTTTGTTTGGCCGGCCAATACCTATTCCATCTTCACGGCCCTTAAGTCAGAAGTGGACAAGTGATATAGAGACTGGGCTTTGATGTACTGAGGTACATATATTGTAGTCCTCGGTCTTTCTGTTGTGGGTAAGCTAAAAATGCGCCCACTTAGTCTGGTAAGTCCAGTTACCCTGGATTTCACTACCCAGGATTCCTAGACCAAGGCCAGTGCATTCTGAATTTCATCTAGGTGGCGACAGGGAACTGCCGTCGCAACCCGGCTATGATGCAGATTGCACGGGACTATGCTGACTGAACCCGCCATTGGGTTGTTTTTTAGGGTCGCGTTAGCTATTTTATGGTCTGTTTTTAGGTTAAATAGTTTAGGCAACGCCACCTGTTGAAAATTTTCGGTATATTCAATTTTTGAGCACTGTATATTGACCAGACGCCAACAGAACGTTGCTATGTACTGTAGAGTAATATTTAAATTAACTGAACGAAATTTGAAATGTGCAAAATGAATTTTGTTTGTCTAAGTAAATCATGGGTTTTATCCAAATATAAAACAAAGCAAAATTTTGACTTGACCCACCCTATGCATTTGATTATACTTTAGATGAATGCGCTTTTAGACAATTATGTGTCTATCTTCTATGCCATTTCAGAGTTGTTGTTTAATGAAATCATTCTGGTACGCCTTGTATAAAGAAGAGGCGTACCTAACATTGATTGGATTTAATGGTTTAGACAACATCAGCTGTTGAAAAATTTAAAGGAACATTCAATTTTTGAGCACTTTAATCCGTACCGCTTACAAGGGAACGTTGCCATGGTAACCGAGATAAAGCAGTATTAAAATAAACTGACCGAAATTTGAATTATCCGAAATTAAGTTTTATTTTCCAAAATGATATCATTGAATTCTATACCCTCTTAACAGTATTATAAATCTTCTATAAAGTAAAATAAATCACAACTATAATCCTGCTCACGTTTTTGACGAATCTGAGTATATTTTGGTTGAATCCGGTTTACTTAAACAAATATGTTTCCTATTTTCTACACCATTTCCGAGACATTGTTCGGCAAATCACTCTGTATAAATGTGGGGCATCATCTTGAATTAAATAGCTCGCGTTACCATCAGCCGTTGAAAATTATGAATTTAGACTATTCAATTGTTTAGCACTTTATAACGATCATGTCCCTAACATTGACATTATCGATGATGGAAGAACATAATAACCTAAACCTATAATAATATAATGTGTTGGATAAGCCGTAGAGAGAAACAAAGCTAGCTAAGCTTGAAGGCAAAGAGAAAGATACACTGAGAGTCGATGAAATTGCTGGTCAGAATTAATTACGTCGTAAACACATGAGGTCTCTCATTGCTTATTGTTATATCTTTGTTAGTTTACAAGCAAAACATATGAGATTTGCTCTATTACCTTGTCAAGACATAAGCGAAACTTTTATAAAGAATAATTTCTCCACATTTAGGCCGTCCCTTTTTGTTAATTGAATGGTATATTTAAAAAAGAGCACTTTTTAACCAAATTTTTGCACGGTTGAAACCGAGATATTTACGTTTAAAACTTTTTTCGGCCATAAGGGCTAATGCAAATGATTTTTTTAAAATTATTATCAAAAAATACTTCCTACAAAGACCTTATTGTTCATTGGACCAAAAAATAAGTATTTTTTCTCTATACGGTGGTTCCAATATCTCGATTTTTGATGATACTGCCCTTTTGCGGAGTCTAATTTTTTATTACTTCCGGAATAAGGGTTATCTTATCATGTACTTTCATCCCTGAAAAATTCAGCATTTGACACCATACTATAAACGCAAGAATTGCAAGTTATTACTAAATTAAGCTAGAAAGTGTAGATCTAAATAGCGCACGGATGAGCCTTGACTTCTCGTGATTTCACGAACATTCCCGACCTTTTTGCATGACGAAAATGCATTTAACCAAAGCGTCGAAAACTAGCGCAAGACAGATTTAGACTAGTTGTGATCGTGATTTCGCTCTTATAAACAATGTATTCTGAGGCCACTGGAGATTCAAAACTATTTCAATTCGCAAATTATAGATAGTTTATTTTAAATTGTATGTAGGGGAGGAGACTATTTTTCAATTTATTTTCGCAGGCAGTGCGCGCGCATGGGCGCACTTATTGAGAAGCCGCCCCTTATTTCAACACGTTATGAACACAAAAGCACGATCAATCAAACAATTCGATTTACAACACTCGTAGAACGTTTTTTGAACGGGTTCACTTTTCGGACGACCGCCAATCGGAGCTATTTTGAATCAAACTTTATATATTTAGGTAGCACATAGGTATTTTTATTATTAGCAGTAGCATAATATGTATGAGCTAAATAAAAATATAAATGGACTCCCAAGGTTAGATTACCTTTTTTTCCATCGCGCTTTTCAGGCTTTGGACTGTCAATAATAGATGAAGATCTACTTCTTATATTGACATTTGGAGGATCTGCTAAACATAGTTTTTTCAATTTGAGGCACTAACTGACTCGATTTTCACATGATTTATATGCATAATTTTGATGATGAAATATAGACCGGTGGCCCAGAGTCAAATCACTCCCCTCATCGGGCACAAAACTTTTACTATAGGTAATCGAAATAATTTACTATTTGAAACTAAAAATCGTCATCGCCCCCAAAATTAGTTAATTTTTGGCAAAAACCCCTTACGAGTACACAAACGATTTTTTTTGGGCATATAGACAATCATGTCAGAAATCTAAAAACACATGACAGGCGTCTTCCAGTGGTAGCCCAACTAGAGCAGACGCCGCTAAACATATGCTCTTAGGCGGTAAAAAGCCCCGTACATTAACGAAATTTTATAGGCTTGAATACAGTCAAATAGGAGTCCTAAAAATGCATGGAAGACGCCTCCAAGTGGTAGTATCCCGGCCAAGGCAGACGCTTCCAAAATAGAGACAAAACCATTGTTAAATGCCTCTTCCGAGTATGTTTAGCGGAGTAAATATACAATAGATAGATAGACTATATAGAATTTTCTAGAAGCGAGAAGAATTTTGACCTATTTGTAACGTGTTTCCCCAAAATTGCTAATCTTATGTTTGTGATGAATCATCACAACTATTCACGATGGATACTTCATTATTACAAGAAGCTAATAAATGTCGATAACTCCCATCCTAGACTCAATCATATCCGTAAGACGCACTAATAAAGATTTTGCAAGCCAGTGGAGATTCAAAAGATTTGACACTAGAACAGACAATAAACGCCAACGCAGCTAACAAACCAACAGGTATTGCAGATTTCACAAACTCTATTGGAGCCAGAAAAAGATGGGCATTGAGTCAATTCCTAAGAACTACTCTTATTACGCACATGCTTGAAAATTTAGAAATATCAAGAACAGAAGATATAACTAATAGTAATAGACCACACACACCATAGTACGTAAAAATAACGCAACTTTAACTGAGGTAATACACCAAATTGAAAATAACATAAATCCTTTTAAAAATTCTGTTGTTAAAGAACACCCCTATAACATATCTACCGGCAAATCAGTCTTAAAGGAAACGAAAGATTTTCTCTTAAATATAACTGCAACAGATGAAAAGTTACGTAATATATTTATTATTGAATGTAAAACTAATCCAGTGTTTTGAAGATACTATTAAAAAATAAAAATGATTTACTTTTGCTACTGAAAATATCTGCAAAATAAAAAAAAGATGGTAACGTAACTGAAATAAAACTTGAACGTGGCCTAATGGGCAGATTACTAATTTTGTCAATAGAGACTAAAATTGACCTTATACTTTGTCTTTTCCTCTCACTCCGCGCCGGTGCCTTTATCTCTCTTTCATATCGGTGTAAATATGCATAAGACCGAAAAGTCGGCCTTATTTAGGAAACTAGAAAGTAAAACGAAATCAAACCCTCCCAATAAAATAGGTTGTACTCTAATTGATGGCTTTTTTCATTACACCAGCTTAGAGAGATTCCGCAAACATTTGGTAAGATAGCAGATTGAAAATAGTATTGCAGCACAAACGTAACCAAATTCACTTAATTTTTGATAAAATTAATACTCCCTCTATAAAAGACTGTGGACGTGATTGCCGAGGAAATTTACATTCCAGAAGTGCAGATTTTTTAATACAAGAACCAAAGCAACAAAGGCCATCAGATTTTTTGAAAGCTCTAAGAAATGACAAACTTAAAACATATTTCGTAAAATTTATTTGTGGAATTTGGCAAAAAGATTCCTTTACTGCTATTTTTAAAAACACAACGTTGTGTGTTAATTCTGAAGACTTGTGTTATAAATTTATTTGTGAAAATCAGAAGCTATACAGGCAAGTTGACATGCTGATGAGCTGCAGCCATGAGGAAGCCGATACCAGGGTAATCTATCATTTATCGATGTTCCATGATAAAAAGAATATCGTAGTTAAGGCACGGCATAATAAACAAACGGCAGGCTCACTCGCCTTCTCGATAACGCTACGCGCATATACTCGCGCACGCCGCCATTTGGGGGTCCAACCTCTCAATCAAGCCATTGTCGTCGTTTGTTACAATAAAAATAAATAGTTACGGCAGCTAGGAATCAGTAGCGTGTGCCTTGAATGTATACTTGTTTTTTAATTGTGATGTGAGGTTATGGTTCAATGGCGGTGTGTATTATGTAGTTTCTGTCAGTTTTCTTAGAATCGTAGATAAATTTTCTAGATTTTATGATATAGCAGTTATTTTCTAGTATAATTTATTAACTTTGACGTGTTTTCACTATGCCTGGGCAAAGTTGTGCAGCAAAAAATTGTAGAAACAAACGAATAAACTGCAATAAAAGCTTTTTTCGGTTTTCCAGCGATCCTGTTAGGTATGTATATGGGGTACAATTTAAAAAATACTATTTAAGGGTCAATACTTACTTATTTAGATTTAGGACGGTCAGTTTAAACAGGAAAATGTAATTAAGAGTTTAGGGTCAATATTTAATATTTATAGACTTTATTACGAAGGGGATTTCAGTAGTGAATTTGTATACAGGGTGGCTCGAACTCGAATCTATGTATGGGGAACTCGAAAACCGTAAGAGATGCAGTGTCGGTCAAATTAGGGCAAAATTGCGCATTTAGGTGCCTAATAATATGCCATTTAGAAAGTTTTAAAACTCCGAGTCGGTATTTCCGGAGATATCCGGAAAAAAACCCAAATAATGAAAAATCAATTTATTTTTTTCATGAGCTTATTATCAAGACGAATTTTAAATTGGATTGCACTTTTGCATTGCCATTTTTCTCGCTCTATCCAATGATGATATCCAGTTTGGAATCCGACGTTTCGTCTTCAAGGGGACATCATAAACTTTTTTGTTTAAATACGACTTTTATGTTTTTTATCGTTTTTCACATGATATTTTCGTTATTAATATGAATATTCTTATTTTTTTTCCTATTTTTAAAAAAATTACCTATTTTGCTTTGGCGTAATTTTAAATGTTTAAGTGACTTTTGAAATTTTTATATTCCATAAAAATATTTTATTTTGTTTCCTGTGGTAAGTAAAAAATCAAAACCTTTATTTTTGTTAAAATTAAAAAATAGTAAAATTAAACAGGTTCAATTATTTTTTACCCCAAAGCAAAATAAATAATTAAAAATAAAATAAAAAAAAAAACAAAATTAGAAACACATATTCAATTCCTAATATCCCTTTCAGAAGTTTCACTTCAGTTGCGTGCTTATAATTTATTACAAAAAGTAATGTGGTCGCTTTGCCATGTTATCAATGACAAACTTTCAAATCTAACCATTTTATTATTTTAACGCATTTTTTGAAAGGTTATGCTTATGCACTACCCTTCAATTTCGTAACATAAAATATGGCGTGTTCTATTTAAAATATTATAGAAAAAGGCAGTTAAATTGAGCATTTAAGAAAATCATTAAGTTACATAGTTTTTATTGAAGCGTTCAAAAGGAGTGATATGACACTGATATCTTTACTATGACATTTTATTACTAAAAATATTAAAACAGAAATACATAAAAAAACGCAAATGAAGACATTTTTGGCAATTCAAAAATGCCAAATAACAGTTTTTTATATTTAGTAATTCAAATTGAAATAATATTTCAAAAACATTTTGAATTATTTATCACTAAATCCGGAATTCGCAAACATTTTGTAGATTTAACTAATTCCGATATAACATTTGACACTCCATGTCCCCTTTTCCCAACATTTTATGTTATTAATTTATACTTGAGGCTACATGTACATTGCACATTGAAAAATATTAATAGAAACTTTAGGACCATCAATAAAAATAAGCTAATTATTTGGCGAAATCAAAAAAGTTTATTTTCCTAATGCTGTTCTTATAAGTTAATTTAAATATCCTTTATGTAAATTTTCTTTTTTTGTTTTAATACGACCCTGTCTATCAATAGTTTATTTTATCGGAAAATATCGATGCGGCTTAATACGACCCTCACTAAGACCCCCGAATGGCGCCGCCAAGGTCAAATTTTCGTTCTTTAATATTGCAATGTGATTAACGGCGAGTGAGCCTGCCGATTGTTTATTATGCCGTGGTTAAGGCTTCCGATACCCACATAATGTAGATGGAAGAAGGGACAATGGCCAAAAACAAGAAAATATTTGTCGATGGGTCTTTAATTGCCCAGACATTGGACTCTAATTTGTGCGGTGCCCGGCCGGCCTTTCATGTAGATATGTTCTATATTGTTGTGGAGGATTCATGATTACCCTACAATTGATTGCCTTTGGCTCCACAAATGCTTCAAACTTCTTACAAGATAGAGCCTCTTCGACTCTGGCTCCAGGGTGTAAACAGCACAAGTGCTAGTTAAGTAACCCTAACGAAGCTGAAAAACCTAAAGAAAACTGGAAAACTGTCGACGTTTAGAGGATCAAATCTGTCCTCGTCGTCAAGAACTAACAAAAACAAAACCACTCAAGTGGTTGTTCTATCCTAGAGCAAGACACTGACACGCAAGACGTTTTCAAAACCTTTGGAACCAGTGAGATCATCTCTTAAACAAATAGAGCAGACGGAACAATTTATGTACAAAGTATACGGAAAACCAAAGTTAGACATGATATATTTTTAGAAAATTTTCTACCAAAACGTAAAAAGGGACCATTAGATTCTATTAAAAAGTTTGATTGGAAGTATGTTGCCACCATGCATGAATGTGTTACTACAAAAATTTAAAGAACAAACCAAGTTTGTGCAATTTGGAACTTCTCAACACACTAGAGTCTAGCGACAACAGCGGACCGTTCCGTTCATCCCTTCCTTCCTCCCTTACGTTCGAGCCATATTCAAAATTAGAATCAAGGCATGTATTATGTATTGAATGCAGTGGAATGTATTCGCGAAAACACATGCAAGCTGCTGTATATCCACTATAATGCGGCTTTTGTTAAATATATCCTGGTTTTTAGTTAGATAATGCAAAATATATCGTAGAAAGTGCTGACAAAGTACGGGCACGTATTACAACAAGTAATATTTCATTTCACGCATGGCCCTCCGCTCGCTTCGCTCGCTCCGGGGCTCAAGAAGAGGGAACTAACCGAGTGCTAACCCAAGACATACCCAAAATCAAGAAAAAAAAACTGTTTAGAAAAAAAAACCGACAGGATTTGAACCCGGGACGCCGAAGTAAAAGCTAACCATCCAGACCCCTAGACCATCTGCGGACTTACAAACATCTGGTTGCATCACGAAGACATGGAAGTCAAACCTAAGGGCGGAAGGGAGGGAGGAACGGAACGAGACCCGCCTCTGTCGCTAGACTCTAGTCTCAACACAGGGTAGACCTAACTTTTATCACCCATTAGGTCATGGTTGGTCCCTAATTGAGGAACGATTTCGGCCAGAGTGGTTTGTTAATAACCAAATGTCACAAAAGTTGGAGGAAATTACAATACATGGCTATGAAATTAAAAAAAAATTAAGACGAAGCCGACATCGGTTTATACATTTCATCTAGTGACGAGGATGAATGAAATGACCTTTGAAATAGTTATCAAAGTCAAACCTGCTGTATTACCTGTCTGATACACCAATGATTTGCAACTAATATTTGTACCTGACAACGAGGTAGTCACGCAGCGCGGTAATCTTTCGAAAACGGCAATCTTACTTTGCCCTCGAAAAACACACAGAGCTTTTCCTACAAACTTAAATGCACATTTTTCTCTATACTTATTCTGAAATTTGCAAATCACTGTCATTTTTAACATATTCTATTCGGGCATATTTAGAATAGGAGTGCCAGCAACAATTGTAACAAACGCAAGACTCATTTATTTATTTTCGGATGCCATGACTATTCATAACACACTAGAGGGAAAAAATGAGAATTTTCTTTTCCATGTACGCTTTAAAGAGTAAAACAAGGATCCGCGGCATTAGTCGATTTTGCGATTTCATTTGAATTAAGTAATTAGTTATTTTGCGCACGGCTGTAGAACACTTTTTTATTTTTTTAAACCAATTCATTTGGTTTATTTATTTCGATGGTTGAGTTGGTGAATGCACAGCCTATACAATAAGAAATGCTCATTGGATTTACATAACAAATAATATATTATTATAGCAAATGTTAAACTGGCTTTTTTTCTGTGGGCACTAGTACTTAAGGCAACTTTAATAAGGTCCGCACCAACACCTGTGTTTTGCGTTTCAGCGGCTGACGACATATTACATTGACATTGACAGCATTGTCCAATTTTCAGGACATGTGAAATTTCAACTACCCACATACCATATTTATAATAATTTTGATGATATTGTTGGCAAAATATGTAACAATACCGTTGACGCGCACGCAACTTTGTTTGGCGTTCGTTGTATAACTGTTATTTTGTTTTATAATAATAGCTAATGAGCAAAAAAAGTTTCTTAGCATGTCTGCAATAAAATATGTTCCCTTATAATCTGCATCGCCTGATTTCTTTATGTTTTTTTTTCTGATAATTACTAATTTGTAACACCTAACAAAAATGTTTTTGTTTTTTTGTGTATCTATTATTAAGCATTAGCTTCTAACGCGTTCCTATATGAATCGGTCATTTGAGAAACAACATAAGTCAGCTTGTGCAAAATGTTCAGAAACTAGATAAAACATTATAGAATATGTCCCTGTTTAACTACATAACTCACGATTTTTCCTTCAATCTGTTGTAATGATCCAAATAGGTGTTAACAGGGATTTTTTTTATAAACTGTCATTTCAAGCAGGAAAAAAATTTTGAATGTCGATGACTTATGTTGTTTCTCAAATTAACGACGCTTTTAATTTTTGTTTGCCTAATTATGTTGTAGTTGTCGTTAGAAATTAATTAAACTATGTTTTGTTAGAAACAAGATATATTTAGAGAAACACAACTACTACGCTCGACGTAACCATTCTTCCAAATACCCCTCTAACATGTCTCACAACGCTCTTTAATAATAGTACTACACTCGACGTAACTCCACACTCCCAAATACCCCTCTAACATGTCTCACAACACTCTTTAATAATAGTACTACGCTCGACGTACCTTCACACTAAATAGGGACCCCAAGGTTCCGTTTAAATGGTACCCGTCCGACCCACCACACCGACTTTCGTCGATTTCCACCTATAAAATCATTTTTTTTTCGCGAACCAGGTTCCACAGTTTTTTTATGTCAAAATTCGTTTTTCCCGACCCCGAAAACCCCCCCGAGTCCCCATTTTCACCTAAATCTGAGCTGTCTCGTGTTCGGTCTAGTACCATCTCACGTTTTCTATTGACGCCACTTTTGACGCCAGCTTTGACTTCATTTGAGAAACAACATAAGTCGAATGACTTATGGTATTTCTCAAATGAATGAAATATTTTTACCGTAAATTAACGAATAACGTATAGTCTGACTTATGTGGTTTTTCGCTGGAAAAGGTGTTTACATGTATAGATTACGAAATTGTTAATATCTCGTTTTCGGCCAAACAGTGACTTATGTTGTTTCTCAAATGACCGATTCATATATAGTCTGGCACTTATTTTTATTATTATTAATGATTAATGTAATGTTTAATATATCTGTGTTATTTCGTTTGTAATATGTTGTAATATTATTTAATGTCTTCATTCGTAATAAGGGGCGTTTAGCGGTGGGCGTTTTAACAGTGGTTTTGTCTTGATTTTGGAAGCGTCTGCCTTGGACGGGCTACTACTTGGAGGCGTCTGCCATGCATTTTTAGGACTCCTATCTGACTGTATTCAAGCTTACAAAATTTCGTGAATGTAGTCGTAAGGGGCCTTTTACCGCACTATAATATATTTTTAGGGGCGTCTGCCCTAGCTGGGCTACCACTGGGAGGCATCTGTTTTTAGGTTTCTGATATGATTGTTTATATGCCCAACAAAGGACCCCGCACACTTTTAATGGGATTTTAAAGAATGACGGAATTTGATGAAATTTTAGTATGTTGTAGTTCTTGGCATCCTGATGAAAATGTCCTATGGGCCCAAAACGATCCTATGACCGGTTTCCGAGATACAGTGGCGGGTAGGGGTTCCTTGGAAAACACAAATAAATTATTTTTTAGATGTCACGCGATAATTTTTATGTACAGAGGGCACTAAAACGGGGTTTTAGTGCATTTTGCCGAAGGTTCCAAACCCCATCATAGTACAGGGGGTACTCAAAAAGTATAAGTATTTTTATTTGTTTTTATACTTTCTAAAATCTGACAAAAGCCAACCTTAGCTTACGAAAACCATAAAAAATACATTTTTTCTAATTAAGTAATTATTTATATACTAACAAAAAGTGGTATGTATGTACAATGTTATTTAAAAATTGAACATTTTAAATAATTTTTGGTAAGATATTTTCTTCGAGATTTCCAACATCTTCGACACACTCTAAAGCATTATTGCTTGGATATTTTACTATATCTTGATGTCGAGCATAACTTAAATACCAAATAGCACTTGCGATGTGGCAGCACATACCTACCACTGGTATTCCGGTTGCACAAGTGCAGTAGTACCCCTTTATTTCGTTGCGTGTATTGTTGTATTTAACAAATAGTTGATATTTTGTTGCATTTTTGTGTCTGGAAAAAATCCTGACTCTTATTAAATTATTTATGTTTAGCCCTGTATCTATTTGCATAAGATGACCACTATGTTTTCCAATATTTTCCTGTATATATGAGGGTGGCATCTTTAACTGAAACACTCCAAATGTAAGGTGTCGTAAGTTGGCAAGATCTAATATGGGAAATTCCAATGGATCATTTTCTAGTTCCTGCCATAATCTAATTAAAGCATTTTCTTCAATAAAATGTTGTAGGTGGTTCGGCTCTTGCGCTTTTTGACGCATTTCATTAGCTATAGGATGATACCTATTAAGCAATGCACAAATAATGTCTAAAAAAAATCTGTGACGTGAGGAATGTGTGTATTTGGTATGACATCTCTTAAAAATTTTGATACCGACTTAATGTGGCCGTTTTTCGATTCTATAATCCAACGTGTTTTAGTTGTAAGTCTCGCCAAAGAATATTTCGTAGTAGAATATTCTTTGGTCTCGCTTGGTTTGCTTCGGCCGTTGTAAGTTGGGATCTTCGTCCTAAAAATGAAGGCAGTTCTGCGTTTATTCCCAAAACATTTAGAAATTCCACAGAATTTCTGTATTCTCTGTCTAAAATAAAAATGTCATTTTCCTGAAAATAATTTCTCAATTGGTTGAGGTCATCTTCATATTAGTGGATTAAAATATTTGCATCATTGTTTGACGAGTCACAAAAATAGGAACCATGCGCGGCCAAAATATATCCATCTGGAGCCACTATTAAAACAGCCTTTAAAAGATGATATTTTTTTATTAAAAAAAACGATTTTCTGAGAGCTTTAAAGTTTTTGCTTTTTTGAATTTCTAAATAAGTTGCATCAGTATAGGCAATTGCTTTGGGAATGTTGGGCTCAGGATTATATAACTGGTTAACAAATGGTGATATATGATGTGTAATATATTCGTCGCGAGTTAAATGGGCGTAACCAAGATTTTGTGGTACAAAATGTTGCTTTAAACATTCTGCTGCTTTCGTTATTACTAAGCTGGTAGCCTGTCTTGAAGAATATTGAAAAATGGCGCATAAAAATTCGTATGACTATGACAGACCTTAGCGAATTTTGGATAAAAAGCAAATTAAATCTTTTTTGGAAATATATCTAATCTTTTCATATACCGCAACTGGGCCAACGCAATAATTATGGTAAAGATCGCGAAATTGTTCTCTGGTCAAAGATGTTAGTGACTAAAAATCCTGATCCATAAAATTTTCGTCATTTTCCATTTTGGAGTTGTCGGCAGCTTGCTGTCTTAAAGAGCCCATAAAAAGTTTCAGTTCTCTGCCTTTTATTATTATGGTCTTTTCATTAGATTTTAGACCATTTAGCAATGGAGAAAAAAGCAAGTGTTGGTCATTTAAATGTCCCTGGAATACCTACTTTAGATTCTTCGGGAACATATATGGAACTAGAAAATGATCCATTGGAATTTCCCATATTAGATCTTGCAGACTTACGACACCTTACATATATACAGGACAATATTGGAGAACATAGGGATCATCTTCTGCAAATAGATACAGGGTTAAACAAAAATAATTTAATAAGAGTCAGGATTTTTTCCAGACACAAAAATGCAACAAAATATCAACTATTTGTTAAATACAACAATACACGCAATGGAATAAAGGGGTACTACTGCACTTGTGCAACCGGAGCACGAGTGGTAGGTATGTGCTGCCACATTGCAAGTGTTATTTGATATTTAAGTTGTGCTCGACATCAAGATATAGTTAAATATCCAAGCAATAATGCTCTAGAGTGTGTCGAAGATGTTGGAAATCTCGAAGAAAATATCTTACCAGAAATTATTTAAAATGTTCGATTTTTAAATAACATTGTACATACATACCATGTTAGTATACAAATAATTACTTAATTAGAAAAAATATATTTTTTATGGTTTTCGCAAGCTAAGGTTGGCTTTTGTCAGTTTTTAGAAAGTATACAAACAAATAAAATACTTATACTTTTTAGTACCCCCTGTACTATGTTGGGGTTTGGAACCTTCGGCAAAATGCACTAAAACCTCATTTTAGTACCCCCTGTACACAAAAATTATCGCGTGACATCTAACACAGCAAAATTAATTTATTTGTGTTTTCCAAGGAACCTCTACCCGCCACTGTATCTTGGAAACCAGTCATAGGATCCTTTTGGGCCCATGGGACATTTTCATCAGGAGGCCAAGAACTACAACATACCAAAATTTCATCAAATTCCGTCATTCGTTAATATCCCATTAAAAGTGTGCGGGGTCCTTTCGTTCGTGTACTCATAAGGGGAGTTTTTGCCAAAAATTAACTAATTCTATGGGCGGTGACGGGAGCGGGCATCCACCGATAGTTTTTAGTTACGAATGGTAAAGTTTCGATCACCTATAGTGAAAGTTTTGTGCCCAATGTAGGGGGTAATTTGACTCTGGGCCACCACCGGTCTAGTAGATATTGAATTTGCCAAACATTTGGAAGTTACAATAAGATATACATCTGGATTGAGCAGACCAACTTGATTTAAGAATAACAAATCTAAAACCAATCATTTACCTAGTTGCAAACGATTATTAAACGACACCTCAAAATTAGAAGAGGCAATTATTGAACTTCTTGAGAGTATGAAAGTGGACCATTAAATATTATTGATCTTTAAATATTGTGTCGCCCTTTCAAAAAAATAGCCATAATTTATTGTGTCATAGGATATTGAGTATGAGTCTCAGAATGCTAAAAGCAGAAGATCAGTCAATAAGCTAGATTTGCTTTTTGAACTCGTCTAGAGGTATCAGTTAGATCCGTGGTTGCAGAATGGGCGTCCATTCTTATAGAAGATCATTCGGCATAAAAAATATCCTCAAATACTGGAAAAAGAGCTGCAATCTTTTCCTTTAAAGTTTCTTCATATAAATGGTATTTTAACAAGTTTGTTGAAACTATGTGAGAATGTTCGTGTTGTGAGATACTGTCCGTTGGATACGTTGGAGGATCGCAATATTTCTCGGCAATTTAACGTTATGCCTTCCGCTGCTGTTGCTTCGCAGATATTTAGCCCTAAGAAGACTGGGAAATTTCTCTAATCACCGATCAAAATCCAGTATCTGCTAATAAGAGCCTTGTTGTTTATTACTTAAATGTCAGAGGGCTTATAATAAAACGCGAAGAATTTGAGAAGTATTCTTTCATCAAATTATGATATATTGTGATTCGTATAAGATAGGTGCTCTGAATTATAAGTCTGCCGGCACGGGTAGTGAGTGGTGTGCTCGTTGTTGCTTCTAGTTCCTCTGTCATTATTTGTCAATTCAACTGATGTTATCTCTTTCTCTAGGAGATTATACAGCTTAATATTAGTCTACTTCGCTCCGTGAATATATAAGGAATAACTGGCACTAATATTTATTTATTCGAGAACGTATTCACATCATACTTTCAGTCATGCTACAGTGAGCATAGTACAGTTGGTCTCAGAAGCATTGAATCGAAATTGTACGGCATGATAACTAGTGAGGACGCAAATATGAGGAGCTTAGATCAGTCCAAAAGTGCTGGACCTGATGGGGTGCTGATGGGATTGTACTTTTGATATTTAACTAGAAATTGGGACATTGGGATAGTTTAGGGTATCGGGCATCGCGCCGCCGCCGCCGCCCGCCGGTCCCACGGCGCCCCTAGTTAGCCTAGTGGCTAATCCGGCCCTGGTTGGGTGAGCTATTTAGCTATTGTATTTTAGGTTTTTCTAATTTAATTTATATTTGATAGATCTGATGATGCCCCTAATAAGGCGAAACATGTAACCTGAGACAAATTATAATTATTTTGATACTGTAGATTTTGAGTTTGGTTTTCCCCCTTATAATTTAAAGCCAGTATCTTTGGGCATTAATGGATGATTTTTTCGATATATACACACTGTCTTTTATAGGCCAACAGTCATATATTTTGCAGCGCTATTGATTGATGACTATTAACTACTTGTTGAAACAGGACCTCCGACTTTTTAAAGATGAACACAAAAACTTGATAATAATAATGATAGGTTTTATTCTCTCACGCATTCCTTACAGAACTTCAGCAATGCTAGTACCTACATAAAAAATACATATAAACGCAATTCTTAAAATATACCTACTTCAAATTCAGGTCAAAAAGGGACTAACACATAACTTGATACTACGGAATTCTTAAAGATTTCATTAAACAAAACAGGTGAAATAAATTAAAAACCAATAGATCAAATTGCGTAATTAAGTAATAGCAAATAGATAAGAATGTTATATCACTAAATAATTTCATGGAATGAATAATATATTGAGGCATCTAATAACATAAGTTGTAGAAATAATAAATACTTGCTGGTTCCACTGCAATTTATCGTCCGAAATTATTCCCAAAAATTGAACCGATTTCACACACTTGCGGCCAAGTGTAACATATAAAGCTACTCTGTATCATTACTCCTAAATCGTATCAGGAAAGTTCTGCTGCTATTTAAAATTAGATTATTTATAAGGCACCAATCAAACATACACTTCAGACGTTCAAATTAAATGAATCGGAATATGCAACAATTCACTAAGTGTTATACACAGACTGAATCAGTGAGGTTAAATTGTAAAGAGGATTCACCCAATATGGATCTCTGTTTATGGCTGCCCAATGGCTGCCCATACCTCCGAGGCAATCTGACCGTGATCGGTAGTAATTGAAACGACCAATGCCGATTAGTCAGATTATCGACGAGGTCATTTGGCCATATAGGGAGAACACAATGAACGATTGGAACTAGCTACTCACTACCTGTAACTAGTTGAGATGAGGAGACTGTTTTTTTTTAAATCTTCTCGTGTACTAGCTAGTCCTAAAGGTTTTCGTCTTTCTTGAATTTGCCTAATGACCTGGTAAGAAGCATAATGCGGGGTACCTTCGATCTAGGTACAGCAGACAAAATTAAAAGGTATCAGAGCAGATTTGTGAAGAATTTTCTCCTGTTTAAACATCGTTTTTCCTACAAGGATTTCCTTGTATCATAATATAATTCACTGTGTGTACTGAAAAGACCGCTGTGTGCAAGATGAAGTGATGCTCACTGTATGATTTAAGAAGAAATTGGTGTGAAGAATTGCGCCCCACAGACGCAGTGTTCTTTTGTCTCGTGTTCAGGCGAGGAATAGTCATTTGTACGTTGATCCCACCTCACACCAACGGTTTTGCGGCTTTTATGAACCCTTTTTTGCTGAATTATAATAGATAGTTATTACACTTTGAGATGTTCAAGTCGGAAATAATAGTCAGTGACTCATTTTTAGTTTTAAGGCACGCCTCGAGGGGTAAGGGAAGAGAGAAGGAAATTCCAGCGGCGGATACAATTGCTTTGTAAATTAATATGTTATAATAACTATATAATGGAATAGTAATAAGTAAACTTAGGCAAATATCCGCTTAAAAAAATACAGTTTATGCACATAAATATGCATGATTTTAGTCTAAAATATGCAAAAAAACGTATATTTAAAATTATTCCTAAATCTAGTAATAAGCAACAAAATTGTACTACAAACAAATAGTAAAATATTCATTAGGGCTAGGAAAAAACGAGTCATGGATGATAAGGGGTTTTTCTTATCATAAAATATCATATTGAAGGTTGCATCGAAAGTTTACATCAAAAATCAACAAAACTTTAAGTTTACTAGTCGTTATCGGAGGTTTGATCAGAATTTGATTCAGAATCATTACTATCACTACTTTCGGAACCAACATTGATAATAAGAGGTTCAACTCTAACTTCGACCGTAGTATCCAAATCCCACATTTTTTGTTGAATTGAAAATGATAAATAAAAACGCAAAAATGTGATTTGCGTTGAAATTAATTTAGTTTAAAAATGTAAAAATACACACACGAGTGTTTATAATATAGGTATATAATTAAAGAAATGCATTTTTAGCAATAATATTAAACATTATCATAATTAAAACAAAAATAAATAAAAAAATTAAGCGAGTCTGCTAGTACTCGAGACGAATGTGTAAACATATCCTATAACGACATCGGTTGTAAAAAAAATGACAGCAGCAGTCTCACATGATGAGTTCCTACTGGACTCTCATGAAATCGGTTTTGTAATCGGGAGACTGTCCATTTTGTCAGAATATCTGTTAGCTGTAACTCCATAAGTGTATGTATTCATTTTGACAAATAAATGTTATTTGATTTGATTTGATTTGAAGTTATGTTCCCAAGCGGTAACCCATCCAAGTACTAATCACGCCCGACGTTGTTTAACTTCAGTGATCGAACGAGAACTGGCATTTTCAACGTGCTATGGTCCTTACCTGTACATTTTAGCATGTTCATAGAATAAAAACAAAAACATTCGCATTTCTAATATTAGTTAAGATTTTTTTAATAATACGCACTGGCAGCTTTGGAGCGGATTAATTCACTGCACAAATTCGACACGAAAATCTAATGCCACCAGGAATAACATCAGCATATGGACGCAGCATATTTACCTTATAATCTGGGCCGACATCCTTTGATTTGGGAAATCAATAACCAGCTTTTTCAAATTTTACTGCTTTAAACGTCTGGGCATCTGAACAATACTTTTGACAGTTCGTATAATTTAAAATAATAATATGCTTTTTTCTCGTCTAAAATCCGTTTAAAAACGATTTTAAATGGCAAAATTATATAAAAATCCGAAAATTCGGACTTTTTTAGGGCGATAGCCGTGCCTTCGGACGAATTTGTCGTAGATTTTGAAGCGAAATCAATTTAAATTCAATCGTCTATTAAAAATAAGCTGTGATATGGATCCAAATACACTGCGAATATAATATAATAAAAATAATACTTTGACGGTTCATTTAATTTTAAATATGCTTTTTTATCGTCTAAAATCCGTTTGAAACGATTTTAAATGGCAAAATTGTATATAGTACTGTCCTAGCGGCTAGAATCGGTTTACACATTTCCGTTCCATTTGCCGAGATTTACCCTCATACCGCCGCGTAAGATGTTTACACATCAAAAACTCAAGGGCATTCAAGATCAAATTACCTCCATGTCATTCAAGGTAAAGGACACCAAAAAAAAGTTCCAAGGACCTTCAAGGTCATACACGCTTGGAGCAATCCCAAGGTCATATGCGCGACCTTCAACAAAAACTCAAGGACATTCAAGGTAAAATGTCAAGGACATTCAAGGTGAAATTAGGCCAATGTGGTTCAAGGTCGAAAACACTTAATACCAAGTGGGCGGGGTCTATCTCAAAGTCACCGGAGGGGGATGAGGGGGCAAAAAATTGGAGGGGGAGAATTGAGGCCGTCTATAGCACTCTACGGTGGATTAATTCACTGCATACTTTCGACAGGAAAATCTACAAAGCTTGTTCTTTCACCAGCTACTCATCTTTTGCCGACATCCTTTGATTTGGAAAAGTCAATAATCAAGTTTTGCAAATTTTAGAAGAGGGCTTTGAGTCAATATTTGTTTAAACGTCTGGACATCTGAATAATACTTTTTACAGTTCGTTTAATTTAAAATAATAATGTGCTTTTTTATCATGTAAAATCCGTTTAAAAACGATTTTAAATAACACAATTGTATAAAAATCGCAAAATTCATACTTTTTTAGGACGATAGCCGTGGCTTCGGATGAATTTGTCGTGGATTTTGAAGCGAAAATTCATTTTAAATTCAACCGTCCATTAAAAAAAACAAACTTATAGAAGGAAAATTATAGAAGAGGGCCATGACTGAATATTGTTTTAAAAGTCTGGCCATCTGAATAATACTTTTGACAGTTCGTTTAATTTAAAATATGCTTTTATATCGTCTAAAATCTGTTTAAAACCGATTTTAAATGGCAAAATTGTATAAAAATCCTCAATGCGACGGGCTTATAATGTCACAATCGGCTTACACATTTCCGTCCCATTTGCCGAGATTTACCCTCATACCGCCGCGTAAGATGTTTACACATCAAAAATGGGTAGATATGAAAACAGAAAAAATTACCCTTCACTTTTAGATAGGAAAATCTATTAATATAATATAATTATAGTCAAAAGCGATCTTATCGTGCGGGTCCAAAGGTCACAATTTTCAGTAAAAACTTCATTTGTGGCAGATTTTGCGTGTAAATTCTGTCAAAGTAATGACATTTAATGAAAAATAATAATAAATAAATAAATAAATAAAAATGTGACCTTTGGACACGCACGATAAGACCGCTTTTGACTATGTATAGCCATAACGTTACTGTAATATTTTTAACCTGTTCTGATTCTGTTTAGCCCGTTTTGGCTATTTCTAGTCACTTTTGGTTAGTCTCAAACAACTTTCCGTTAGTTCCAACTTACTGATATGTAAACATCTTACGCCACGGTATGAGGGTAAATCTCGGCAAATGGGACGAAAATGTGTAAACCGATTCTAGCCACTAGGGCGGTATTATATACATTTTTGCCATTTAAAATCATTTGAAATGGATTTTAGATGATAAAAAAGCACATTTTAAATTAAACGAACAGTCAAAAGTAATATTTATTAATTATTATATTCGCAGTGTATTTTGATCCATAACACAGCTTATTTTTAATGGACGGTTGAATTTAAAATGAATTTTCGCTTCAAAACTCACAACAAATTCGTCAGAAGCCACGGCTATCGTCTTAAAAAAGTAATAATTTTTGGGTTTTTTTACAATTTTGTCATTTAAAATCGTTTTTAAACGGATTTTAGATGATAAAAGAGCATATTATTATTTTAAATCAAACGAACTGTCAAAAGTATTATTTAGATGCCCAGACGTTTAAAACAATATTGAGTCATAGCCCTCTTCTAAAATTTGCAAAATTTGGTTATTGACTTTCCCAAATCTAAGGATGTCGGCCCAAGATTACTACGTAAATAAGCTGTGTCCATATGTTGATGTTATTCCTGATAGCATTAGATTATCGTGTCGAATTTGTGCAGTAAATTAATCCACTCCGAAGCTACCAGTAAGTATTATTAAATAAACCTAACTAATATTATAGATGCGAATGTGTTTGTTTGTTTGTTTGTTTCTTACGCTATCACGCATAAACTGTTTCAATCATCATGAAATTTTGTACAGATATTTTCAAGAGTGTAGTAAAGAACATAGGTTTAGCTTTTACCCGGGGCTTCGTTCGCGTTGATTTTTTATTATTTTAAACTTGGTTATTAAACGTAATTTTTATTCTATGACCAAGCTAAAACGTACAGGCCTTAGCATGTTGAAAATGCCAGTTCTCGTCCGATCACTGAAGTTAAGCAACGTCGGGCAGGGTTAGTACTTGGATGGGTGACCGCTTGGGAACACAACGTGCTGCTGTCATTTTTTTACAACCGATGTCGTTATAGGATATGTGTACACATCAGTGTCTCGACTACTAGAGGATTCGCTCATTTTTTTTAGTAATTTGAACTGACTCCGATACGTCATAATCAAATTTAATCTTTTTAGTTAGTTTTGGGTAGCCGCAAAAATTCGGTTTGTTTTGGTTAGTTTTAACTTACTTTAATTTTTGTAATTTAATCCGATACGGTTTAGCCCGTTTTGGTGCTTTTGGTTACTTGTGATTAGTTTTGGTTAGTCATTCAATCAGCTTTCGGTTAGCTTTAGTTAGTTTTAAATTATTTTAGTAATTTGAACCGGTTCCGATACGTTATGGTTAATTTTAGTTAGTCGGCTAAATTCGGTTCATTCAAGTTCGTTTCACCTTATAAGCTTAATGTTTTTAATCTGTTCTGATACCTATGTTTTAGCCCATTTTGGTGCATTTGGTTACTGTTGGTTAGTCGTTCACTTTCGGCTAATTTCAGTTAGTTTTAATTTATTTTAGTTATTTAAACCGGTTCTAAAACGTTATAACCAATTTTAGTGCTTTTGGTTAGTCACCAAAATAAGGTTAATTTGAATTAGTTTCAACTTACTTCAATATTTTTAATTTTTTCGATACGTTTTAGCCCGTTTTGGTGCTTTTAGTTACTTTTGGTTAGCTTTGGTTGGTTATTCAATCAAATTTCGGTTACTTTCAGTAAGTTCCAATTTATTTGAGCCATTTGATTCCGATACGTTAAAACAATTTAAACGTTTTTGGTTAATAATGTAGGTCGTCGCAAAATTCGGTTAATTTGGGTTAGTTACTTATTTTATTCGTAATCTGTTCTGATACGTCTTAGCCCATTTTGGTTACTCTTGATTAGTTTTGGTTCAACTTCTTTTGGTTCAGTTTAGTTAGTTTTCAGTTATTTTAGTCATTTGAACCGGATCCGATACGTCATATCCAATTTTGATGTTTTTGGTTAACTTTAGTTAGTCGCCAAAATTCGGTTAATTGTTAGTTTCAACTTGTTTTATCCCCTTTTGATGCCTTTGGTTACTTTTGGTCCATTTTGGTTGGTCGGTCAATCAACTTTCGGTTAATTTCATTTAATTTTAATTTATTTTAATCATTTGGACCAGTTCCGTTACACTATAATCAATTTTAGAGTTTTTGGTTAGTCACCAAAATTCGGTTAATTTAAGTTAGTTTTAACTTACTTCAATATTTTAAATCTATTTCGATGCGTTTTAGCCCGTTTTGATGCTTTTAGTTACCTACTATTGGTTAGTCGTTAAGTCAAGTCTCAGTAAAGTTCAGTTAGTTTTAATATATCTTAGTCATTTGATCCGGTTCCGGTACGTTATAAGCAATTTTAATATTTTGGTTAGTTTTAGTTAGTCGCCAAAATTCGGTTAATTTGGGTTAATTTTAACTTACTTCAATATTTTTAATCTATTTCGATATGTTTTACCTGTTTTGGTGCTCTTAGTTACTTTTGGTTAGTTTTGATTAGACATTCAATCACCTTTCGATATGTCATAAGCAATTATAATGCTTTTGGTTAGTTTTGGTTAGTCACCTAAATTCGGTTAATTTGGGTAAGTTTTAACTTACTTCAATCTTTTTAATCTATTTCGATATCTTTTAGACCGTTTTGGTGCTTTTAGTTATTTTTGGATAGTCATTCAATCATCTTTCGGTTACTTCCAGTTAGTTCCAATTTATTTTAGTAATTTGAACCGGTTCTGATACGTTATAAGCAATTTTAATGTTTTTGGTTAGTTTTGGGTAGTCACCAAAATTCGGTTAATTTGGGTTAGTTTTAACTTACTTCAATATTTTAAATCTATTTCGATACGTTTTAACCCGTTTTGGTGCTTTTCGTTAGTTTTGGATAGTCGTTCAATACACTTTCGGTTAGTTTCAGTTAGTTCCAATATATTTTAGTCATTAGAACCGATTCCGATACGTTATAATCAATTTATGTTTAAATAAACAAGCTAACACGATCTCTCACGCGTACGACGGACGTTATGTGTGGCAAATGTAGCATGAACTTTTTCACGATTTGAGGCCCTATTTAGGAAAACAGAAACATTTTCAATGTTAAAACGAAACGATAACCTAAACCCGCAAGCGCGACTATGCAACAGATCTCTCACAGGGTACATGCTCGTTTATGGCTGCAACGTTGCGACCTCCGCCCGACGGTCGTAAAATATCAGTATATTTACGACCGTCGATCGCGAACCTCTGTTAAAATACAGCTGCTTCAAATGCTCCGTGTAACGCGCGTATATGGGCCACAATAAATTTGGCAGCGGTGCACGTTTTGTGCCGGAACGCTGTGTCCGCATTTAGAATAAGCGGTATTTTGCGAGCATTTCATACCAGATTTATTGTTAAATATTAAATATTACTTTAAGCCGCTCACGTTGGTCTGTTTTCGAATTAGTGACTGACGTCACTGACTATTATTTCCGTCTCAAGGTATAGCTTAAACTTTTTTTTTTAGTATTTATCATCTATCATTCATATCATTCTCTGTTCTTTAACTTTTTTACTATAGGTACTTACTTGTAATTTGGTAATGAACAAATGTTGCTTGCCTTTATTTCAAATACGTAAAGAAATATTAGGTATTCTGTTCAAAATACCTTTTCCAATTGATCATGGAGTGACACTAGCAAAGAATATATCTACGTTACTAAGTCCCTAAAATGAATCTACCTATATGATTTAGATTTATGATTAACTTGTCATTTGCTGTGGCTGTATATTTCCGATTTCTTCCAACGGAAATTATATACGTATATCTATATATATTGTCTATATAGTCTATATATTTGCATTAAACTATTACATATATAATGTTATACAATAATAAAATAGGTTACATAAGATAGTTACATTATTTTAATTAAATGGATCTTTGCCTCTAGGTCTAATTAATAAAAAATGAACCACTACTTTCTGAATAATGCAATTTTTGACAGTGGCATTCCAAAGTAGTTTCCTTTTTTT